>APFE031340689.1:0-20247 GCA_000404065.3 Pinus taeda
AAAAAAAACAAAAAACAAAACAAACAAACAAACAAACAAACAAAACAAAACAAAAAACAAAAACTATTCCTAGCCTAAAAAATAGCTACACCTTAAACAAATCCTAGACTATTTATTGATGGCCTTTTACACAACCTAGCATCAAATTTCAACATGCCAAGCTAAGAAAGGTAAGGAAGAGGTATGGTTACTTCCCACAACAACCACCTATAGGGTGTTTTATCCTAAATATAAGCAACTATGATTACCTCCATCTAGTGTGGGCAAGTGAATATCAACTTATGGCTATTAGCTGCAAAACCATATTCCCAACCAAGAGTTGAGAGCCTTAAGGGGAACCAACAGTATCCTTTGCCTAGGCCTTACCCTTTCATGGGTTTCTTCTCAGCACTAGCTTTTGATGCTCCCTAGTTTTTCAGCCAACTATGTCTCATATGCATAGTGATTAGTCAGAATTATTTGGATGCCTACCCCCACCAATCCTAGCTTAACTATAATATTTTTTTCCATGGTGCCCAAGTGAGCCTAAATCTATGTGAGTTAAATTAATCATTCTCTTAGAGTGTTGGCTTGGTAGTGTCAACCAAACTCATGTTCACTTAGGTTGCGAATTGTGCGCAAATGGCTATAATGATACTAGTTTTCATGAAATGTAAAATATGCTATTGAAAGTAAAATATTGATTTGAAAACTAAATGCAACTAAAAAAAGAGTGAAATAGGCTTCAATGATAGTACTCTATCTCCAATGAAAAAAGGCTAATAAGAAGCTCCAAAGAGGCTCTAATAATGTTAACAAGAGACAAATATATGAAGAAAAATGGATCAATAAGAAAAGAAGATTAGATCTGAAGTTAATATACCAATTTAATGCAAAAAATAATAGTATAGAAAAGGTGGATTCCTAGTTGTAAACAAGGGAAAAAAAAAAGAAATTGGTGATAAAGACGTAAAAAATATTTAATCAAAGAAGGAGCAAAAGGTGAAAGGGGAGGACAATGGTTGTTTCAAACTCTAAAAGATGGCTGAATATATAGGCTTTGTCTGTTTTAGTGATTATTGTATTCGGTCCTAAACACTAGACTGCCAATTTAGTAATCTCCTCTTTGTTTGGTGGAGGTGTACATTAAACAATTGAAGGCATTGTTTCCTTCCTACTAAATCTAGGAGATTTTAAGAGATCAAGGCCTAATGTTGACTAAAAGGGTAAGTACCTAGACCCCCTAATAAAGTCAAAGAAATGAAACTAAACAAAAAACTTCAAAACATAATTTTTTCTGGTTGTGGTAGAAAGCATACATGTTCCTGCATTGGAGTGCAAATAATAGGTTGAAACCTATGTTGGTCACCATAGATAATTCCCAAAAAAAATTGTTTGGGTTTATGTGCTCCTTATATAATATTTGTGCCAAATCTCACTTCCTCCTTTGTAGTTGGTATAGGGACCCTATGGACAAGCAACAAAAACATAGAAAATTGAATTTTTTAAAAAAATACCACAAAATAAAATAAACATAGAAATGATCAGAAAAATAATAAAAAATAGTGAATTCACTAGGGATATTGAGTTTTTTAACACAATATACTTCCCATTTATTAGTAGTATATTTTTTAGTGAATGTGGCAAAAATTCCACCTTTACTATTGGTGACCTCGATAGTCTAACAACACAAAAAAAGAGACTCTAGATCACAATATTAAATAATTCCTTTATATTTGCATTTAAAAAAAACTAGAAAATCCATGTAGTAGTATTTATTAATTTTGGAGATATTAAATAAATAGTTAATAATATTTATTGGCGTAGTCTAACTTATAGACGAAGTACCTTTTTCCACGACATTTTTCTGGTTATTTTTAACAAAAATTTGGTAGAAATTTTTAGAAACTTGAGTTTAAGTTGTTTAATCTATAGAATTATAGTGCCTTAGAGATTTATCAGGATGCTAAACCAATTTATGCATTCAAAAATGTATTTTAAACAACAAAAAATTACGTTCTTGTTTAAAATTGTATCATCGGATTCCGGTGAAAAAGGTTATTTCTTCTATAAGTTAGACTACGCCATATTTAGTTGGTTAACTAAATCAAAACATAATGATTACTTAAGTTAATTAAAGAAAGTGTGTGAAATAATTAATAAATGAAAATGATTTTATTAATATTTCTATTTGATAAGGTCAAAATGGGTTAGAAGAAATTATTAAATAGTAATTTATTATTCATTTCTAAGGAGAACATTTATATTATTACGGAATAATAAATAACTAATGATTTGTTTAATTATTCCTATGGAATCAGTAAAACTGGGTGAAAACATTTTTAACTATTTTCACAATAAATGGGTTAGAATTAAAATAACATGAAATTAAATGAATTTCTGGTTATTTTCATGTTGGTAAGTTAATTAAGTGGAAATAATTTAAGAAAAGTGGTTCACTAAATTATTTTTATGGTGAAAGTGGGCTTTAATGTGTGAAACCCATACCACATGGTGTATTTCAATCAAGATAGTAAAATATGATTAGGTTATCACTTTTTAGGTGATAATAGAGAGCTTGTTGAGTATTCATGCATGATGCTTATGATGTTATTGGTGTCTTAGTTGTTTCTATCAATAATGAGCTAAGATTATGATAACTTGGTTGCTATTTGCGTATCCTATCTTTGAAGACATTTTGTTTGTAAGTAACTTGTTGAGAAACACCAAAAAAGTGTTTGGTTTGATAGTTGTCTAAGAGAGATTTATGGTGCTATAAGGAACATAGTCAAACTCTTAGGGAATGATGAGAAAACTTGCTTGAAAGTGCATGCGGTTTTGCAGGTATAATAGGTGTCAACATAGCCATATAATCTAGACTCATCCATGCCTAGCCAAAATATGGGGTGCATTTACTGATTAGTGGGGGATTTCATATTATATGGATTCATCCATGATACACTAAGGCATTTAGGCATCCAATCATCTCAGATGCATGACACTGTGGAATGGTTAAAATGATCCAAATATTGGATTAGCTAGATGAATCTCGACTTTGAAGAAATTTTGTCTCTTTAAGGTCATCCAAGCATATAGGCCCCACAGAGGTATAATAGGAAAGGTACATTGAATGAAGCTAGATACAAGATTTCCTAGTACCAAACTAAAGTGGACAATGGTATAATGTGGCAGGAATAGGTGGCAAACTAACGACATAATAGAATGAGGTGTGGGCATGTAGTAGGTGGATTTGGCCTCTTTTTGGTTGTTAAGTGGTTACTGACACATGGAAAACATAGTTACCGATCAAATAAGAAAATTACCTAGGACCTGTTTTTTTGAGGTTGCGAAAGATCATCTGATTTTGAAAATTGGTGATTCAGAATAAACATTTTTTTTTGGAGCATACTTTTCGTACTTTAAATTTTATTATGTATCAAGTATGAAGATTTTTTTCAGAACGTTAGTGATTTTCACCTTGATTTGAAAAGCATTGACGCAACATCAACCCTTTTTGTTTAGAGGACTTAATTCTTACACTTTAAATTTTCTAATGTATTAAGTGTGGATACTTTTTTTAAATGTTTGTGATTTTCATGTTGGCAATAAAACATTAAAAAAAAATTAAAAAACATGATGAAAAAGATAAATAATATATATATATATATATATATATATATATATTATATACAATATATATTATAAACAAAAAACAACAAAATAAAAAATGTAAAAAAAACCAAAATTAAATTGTAAAAGAAAAAAGGAAAAAAATTATAAACAAAAAACAAATAAATAAAGAGAAATATTCAAGAAAACAAATAATTTAAAGAACAAAAATTTGAAATTAAAACGAAAACGGCTATATAGATTTTAAAAGCTAAAAAATAAAATACAACCACGAATCATAATAATATATTAATAAATAAATAATAATCATAATATAAAAATAGATAAACAAAGTAATATATAAAAACAAAAAAAACAAAAATTTAAAAATTTAAATCAAAAAAACTATAAACAAATAAAAAAAATTAAGATATTTATAATTAAAAACAAAAATAAAATCAAAACCAAACAATTAAATTTTTTCAATTTTTTTTAAATCTAAGAAAGAAATTAGAAAAGTCAAATAAAAATCGCTAATAAATTTAATTGTTTTGCTTGATTTTTTATTTTCGTTTTTTTTTTTTTTTTGGCATTTTTCGTTTATTTGTAATTTTTTTTAATTTTTAATTTTTTAATTGTTTTGTTTTTATTTTTTAATAAATCTCTTTTTATAATTGTTCTTTTTTCTTTAATTTAATTTATTTTTTAGCTATCTATTCTTTTTTTTCTTTTCTCTTTTTTTCTCTTTATCACTTCTGGTTCACGGATACCCATGGTTTGTGGGTCCGCTACGTCCAGGGTTGTTCAATGCTATGGTGGACCCCACCCGAAGGGCGTTACACCCCTCGACCTATTTACCGACCTGACCCTAAGAGCTTTCGAGATTCGACCCTGTGACCTCTTAGTGGCGAGGCACTCGATTGACCGATTGAGCTAACTCTTGGGGCTAGCTATCTACTATTTTTTTAATATTTAAAAAAAAAAATTGTTTTTATTTTGATTTCATTAATTAATTTTTTTTTGGTTAAAATTATGTCTATTTTTTATTTGTTTTTTTAATTAATTTTAATGATATTTTTCATTTGTTTTTTTTATTTATTTTAATGATATTTTTATTTTTATGAAGTATTTTAGTTTTAATTGTTTTACAATTTAATATTTTTGTTTTTAATATAGTTGGTTTTTTAGTCTTTATTTTATTTTTTTTTATTGGTTTTATTATTATTTTTTTTTCTATATTTGAATTTTTGTTGTCTTTTATATAGTTTTTTTGATGTTTTTTACTGCTTTTTAATAATTTAAATATTTAAATTTTATTTTCTTTTGTATTTTTTTGTGTTTTTTCTATTGTTTTCATTTTTTTCAATATTTGAATTTTTGTTTTCTTTTGTATTTTTCATTTTTATTTCTTTATACTTTATTTTTTATTTTGGCTTTTATTTTTATTTTTTTCTATAGGGTCTGTGTCGATGTTCGTCTACCAACCTGATCCCATTATGTGCAATTTGATAGTTGATTTTAAAATTTTCATTATAATGAATCGAGTGTGCCCCCACAATGTATCGATTTCATGGTTCGCCTTTAAGTTTTCATTACAATGGGTTGAGTTTACCTACACTGCATGTCAATTTGATAGTTGATTTTTAAATTTTTGTTGCAATGTATCGAGTTGTCTTAGGCAAAGATTTTAAAATCACTATATATTTAACATTTAAAAAATAAATTACTCTTGGGTGTTGATTTTTAAATTTTTTGTTCATAAAATTTTTCCATAATGTCATGCTTGAAATATTTTGAAAACTTGAATTTTTTTGTAGTCATACACTTTGGTTTTAATTGCATTGTTGAAAATTTGTCAAGATTTTAATATTTTTCTAAATCATGATATTTTATCTTTAACACTGATTGAAAACAATTACAATTTTAGAGTTTTTTAGAGACAAGATATTTATCTTTAACAACATGGATGGAAATTGTTGGAAATATCAGGATTTGAGATATGGTATTTTATCTTTAATGACATGTCCAAGAACTGTTGGAATTTTATAGTTTTTCAAAGTCTGGATATTTTATCTTTAATTCCATTGCTAAAAAATATCAAAATTGTAACCCGATTTTTTATTATTATTATTCTAGAATAAACATTTATTTATCGTAGGTATGATTATAACCATTTTAGGTATTATAAACACATATGATGTCATAGATGATGTGGTAGGTCCCGATTTTTTGGCATAGATGACATGGAATTTTAGTTGGGATGACCACATTACACAATAGTAAATAACAAAGAACTTCAGACCCCCCTATTAAAGTTCACATAAGCAAGGGGACCCCAAAGTGACTTCGTCATCATTGAGTTTGAATGTCACACACGATCACCTTTCATGCTTCATAAGGGTAGTGGATATTTTAACTACGCATACAACAAACTATGACCCATGCTCCCCCCACCCCATTAAAGTTTAGATAGTTGGGGTGGCCCCATAGTGACCTTTTCGTCATTGACCTTGATCGAGTCCCTAGGCAAATTGTAAAAGTGAGTGGATATTTAACATTGAGTGAAACTATTTTGCATGGGTCAGGGCCAAGTACCTTGGGTTTCAGCCCTTGGTTTTGGCCTATGATAATGTGCACCAAGGAGCTAAAAATAAATGGCTACAACTAGAAATTCAGTGGCACTGAGTGCCAAATTTTAGTTTAAAATATTGAAGTGATTAAAATGGTTGTGGGAAAAATCAAAGGTGTTGCGTCTATAAAAGGTATAAAGACGACTTGATAAGAAGTAGTTTGCATGCAAATCAACAAGAAAAGATGATGTGGACATGAAGAACAATGGAGTTAATGAAGAATGATGAAAGGGCATTGCATTACTACAAAATAAATAAAAATTGAATGCTACGTTGGAGGGATTTGAGTGAGAACAGTAAAAGGTGTGTTATGTAGAGTGTGTCAATGATCATTGATGATATATGGAGATGTTCCATAAAAGAGGAAATGATGAAAATATGAAAATAGAAAACACTTTTTGGAATTAGGGTTTTATGGTTAATAAGTGTTGGGAGAACTAACAATAATAGAAACATTAATGAAAAATAATATGCAGTGTGTCTAATATTATACTTTTTTATCTAAAGATAAATTAGAGAAAAATGATTGCTAACTGTGAAAATGTTGACAAACACCTAAAAATTAAAACATCAAAAAATAAGGAAAAGAGTTACTGAGATTCACATTTTCACCTAAAACACAAATCTAAAGTGCAGAGAACTAATTTTATAGAAACAGAATTTAATGGAGAGTAGATTTGTGAAGTAGAAGCTATGATTGAGTGAAACTTTAAGTGAATTAGAAAATCAGAGGAAGAAAGGTTGCTACATAGTGAAGATTAGAAGAACTAATATTTAAACATTGGTGTTAGTGCTATTTTAATTAAAGGGCCCCGTATTGAAGTTTGAGAATTAATAAAAGAGGGATATGATACGTTGATCAAGTAGGTTCTTACAAACCAAGGGATCATATTATTTTTCAGGCAGGTGCCTAAAAAGATCAAGGAGTTGGTGCTTCCAACAAGTAGGTTCTTATAAATAAAAGGGAGTTGGAGCCTTGTTTAAGTTGGTGCCTACATAATTTGATTTAATTTGGAGTTGATGCTTACGTTTATATCAAAATAGAAAATAATTTATGGTTTTCTCCTATATGGAGTTCCATGTAAGCATCTTGTATTCAAAGATTTATGTGATTGGTGTACATAAGTCTTGTTGAATCTATTTAAGTGGCTAATTACTTGTTATGCGTGTTAAAATATGGATTCATCCACCTCCCCATCTCATTATTTTCATAGTTTACAACAATATCCTCCCATAAGGACTTGATCATACAAGTTTTTGAAGAAAAATGTTATGTTTTTACTAAAGAGGATAAGGCCTAGTTTCTTAGGTGGTAAGCCCTTAATGTACTTATGCAATATTTTTTATATATTTTTATCTTTTATATATATATAGAAAAACTTATTTATTCTAAAATAGTTATAAGTGAATTAATGTCCATAACTTTGTTCTCTACTCTTCCTTTGTATTGGAACAATTATGACATAAATGTTAGAAGTTCGATCCTCTGTAAGATTATGAAGTAGACAATGTGGAAACTAATAACTCTAGACGTATTTGAGACATTTTTAAAATATGCTTTTCACTCCATTTGTCCACCTTACATTAATTATTTTATAATTCAATGTATAATATATATATATAAATAATATATATTTTAGGGAGTAAAGGTGATATATATCGGCACAAAGTGGTCCTATGTTTCCATTGGTTTTAGGTAGAAAATTGAAACTACTTTTCTTTCAATACAATATCCCCCGCCCGCTTCCCTCCTTTATATTATTGAAAAGTGTCCTATTATTAGTATCCCTTCTTTAATCTTTATTTACAAAGTTCTATGTTAATAAAATAATAGTTTATTTTATAATTCTCAGGTTCTCAAATCTAAATTTTGTTTATTTAAATCTCTATAAAAATTTTATTTTAATTAGAGAAGGAACCTATATAGGCTCCGCTTACTAAAATGTACCTTTAGAGAAAAACATCTTCCCAATTAGAATTAAAACCAAGAATTAAATCTATAAAAGTTAAACTACTATGATATATAATTTATAAGATATCTGTGTGTATAAGTGTTATCACCTAAGAAGTGATTACATAGTCATTTTTCACTAGGAGGATTAAAATACACCATGCAGTATGAGTTTTACACATAAAACTTACTTTCACCTAAGAAAATAATTTAGAGAACCACTTTTCCTAAATTATTTCTATTTTTCCACGTGAAAATAACCCATAAATATATTTAATTAATTTCATGTTATTTTTATTTTCATTGATTCTTTCAGATATGAACTGAGTGAGAGGTTTCCTTGTTAGATGATGAGTGGAGTGACCACCTGAAATGGCACATAGGCAAAACTCTTATAGATTTAATTTATGAAAGATTCAAGCAATATGAATAACTATGGAAATCTCCACTCTCAAATTGCTAACGTCTATGGAGAGACTTTCCTTAAATATATAAGGTTCTTTGAAAAGCATCGCACATTTCCTTTCTAGTCCCTGATGATTGGTGGAGTCTCCACCCAAGACGTTAGAAAAGGGAAACTCCTACACATTTCATATTTGAAAGACTCAAGCAATGTGAATCATTGTGGAAAGCTCCACACTCAAAATGTTATTTTCCTATTTACCCTTTTAGTGAAAATAATAAAAAATATTTTCATTCATCCATAGGAATAATTAAATAAATCATTATTTATTTATTATTACTTAATCATTTAACTTCTTTCCCTTGAAAAAATTATTTACTAATTATTTTTGGTGTAGTCTAACTTATAGACGAAAAGTGTTCCTCACTAGAATCTAGCATTAAAATTTCAAGAAAGATTGTTATTTTTTGTTGTTTAAAATACATTTTTTTAATGCATAAATGGATTCAACACACTGAAAAACCTAGGGTAGTTGAACTCTACATATTAAACAATTTATACTCAAGTTTCTAAAAATCTCTACTAATTTTTTCGTTAAAAATAACTAGAAAAATGCTCTCGAAAATGTCATTTCAAGTATAAGTTAGACTACATCATTATTTCTAACTCCTTTTCAATTTATAACAAAGGAATATTTAAATAAATCATTATTTATTTATTATTCATTAATCATTACACATTTCTCCTATGAAATTAGTATTTAATAATTATTTCTAAATCAATTTGAGCATATCTCCTTAAAGTAATTAATAAATTGTTTTCTATTTATTAATTACTTTAACATTTTTTCTTAATTAACTCATTTTTTGTTTGTTAATCCACTAAATAAATATTGTTGACCATTTCAATAATATTTTCCTCTCTCAAATATAATAAAATACTCTTAATGGTTAGATCTTGATTTGGTCTAATAATATTTTATTATTTTACTAGATCTAAATGTATCCTAGCATTTAATATAAATAGAGGGGTTTTTCCCCCTCTACAGACATTAGCATTAGATCATTATCACTATTGTCTTGAACCATTTGAGATCCAACTTTGAATTCACTCATTCACTCTGCATTTTACTTATTGCAACCAACGAGGGAGAGATCAACCATTGAAGTGTATGGAATAAAAGAACCCATCCTATGGAGAGGGATACTATAAACCCAAGTCTACATTATTTTGCAATAGGCACATTACTTCTATAATACTAATAATAATTTTTCTCTCATTGGTTTTCTTATGTGTATTGTTGTCATATATATTTTCAGTATTTGTAGATTCTTTTTGCAAGGCTTTAACAATGTTTTTGTAGATCTAAAGAATACACAGCTTTTCTTTATTTTGATTATTGTTAGGCAGATTGTCACCAACCAAATAAAAAGGGGAATTTTTGGTACACTTGCTCAAAAATATCTCCTAACAATAAGTGTTGACTAAATATCCAAAATCGTTTTAACAAGACAAAATATTTCAGATTTTAACTTATAATCATATTCAAGTTAGACAAGGCTTGTGACAAAATTAAATATATGCATTCCTTTGTAAGGCTCATGACAACATTAAATATATCCATCTCTTTATAAGGTTCATGAAAACATTAAAGGTAGTCACCATCTTAATTCCAGATTTACCAAGTACTGAGAAGGATCAAATCTTTTAACATTTTAAGATATTTGCATCTCAAGAAATTTGATCCCTCGTAGATCAGAAGTTAAGATGGATCTAGGTTTGTTTAATTTGCCCTTTTAAATAGGCTATATACCACATGAATACCATGAAAAATACCATGGGTTCTCATAAATCTAAAACTCAAAGCCCACTAGTAACTTGACCAAGTAAAATTTACCTTAATTTCCCAACAAAAATTAATATAAAAGAATAATAGCTTAAACTTTTTATGTTAACATCAGATTATTTTTATTTTTATTTCAAATTTATTTTAATTACCCAACCAAACTTAAAAAAGATAATAATTTAGAATTTTTATTTTAAGATAAGCTTATTTTATTTTATTTTAGTGTAGCAAAATATCCATGTATATTGGATTGGATAATACTCCTCGACTCAAAAAATAGTTTTAACGAGACAAAATATTTGAGATTTTAACTTATAATCATATTCAATTTGGACAAAGTTCGTGATAACATTAAAGATATAGTTTTATCGAGACAAAATATTTCAGATTTTAACTTATAATCATATTAATATTGGACAAAGTTAATGATAACATTAAAGTTATTCACCCCTCTGTAAGGCCCGTGACGATATTAAAAATAATCACTTCTTTGTTACCTTCCATTGCGATTGCATGTGCTCTGCCGAATTCCTGTATATCAAATGGGAGCAAGGGGCTACATATTGAAACAGATGTGTAAAGTTTATTAATTTTTTTGTGGTTATCAGTGTTGACAGTATTGTCTGTTTATTTCAGGGTCTTTAATCTTGGTTCATTACCATAATCTTTAAAATAAAATAATAATCGATTGCATGTACTCTCCAAAATTCCTATATACCAAATGGGAACAAGGGGCTACATATTGACACAAATGTGTGAAGTTTAATTAAAAAAAATTATGGTTATCAATGTTGACAGTATTGTCTTTTTATTCCGGGGACTTTAATCTTGGTTCATAGCCATAAACTTTTAAAATAATAATAATAAAGAAAGGTATATTGATATATTTGTATAACATATTAATTTTGGTTAAGATAGATATTATTTATTATTATTTTATATATATCGTTCGCTAATATATGTCAATTTTATTTTAAGATTAAAAAAATGTAAAATGGATGAAAATTAATCAAGCAATAAACAAATAACAGTTATTTGGAAAAACCAATATTGTGTTATTCATGGATTATCAATATTTAAGTATTTACAGTTTTCGACCCATGTTATTAGTCCCTGCCTGGGATTCTTAGCGATCGATTGTGCGTTGACGACTCATTAATCTCTTGTTTGACCAAAAAATATTGTTGTACATCACAACTTTAACCAAAATTTTCATATTACAAAATAATATAAAATTTATTATGTAATTTTTGATTGGACAACAAAGTTGGAGGTCTTATTGTGCGCTTCGCAGCTTTCAAGACATTATGTTTGGGGTAAAAATAAGATATCCAAAGTTTTCAGAGATGAAAAGTTTTTGTTATCCAAAGTTTTCAGAGATGAACATTTTATCAAAAGCACCACTTAGTTTGTCCTAAGTTTTTGCTACCTGTTCTCCATGTCATGCATGCAGTGTCTTGCATCCTGCAAGTGCCAATTGTTTGCATATGCAGAGGTGTCCATGGTGGTCTACAAATGCCTTGTCCGGAGTCCGGAGTAAGTTCAGAGCAGAGAGTGTCGAGCAGCTAATTCTCCGGAAGTTGCAAGATCCATCGTTGCAGGTCTTGTTGTGCACAGTGTTTTTAATTTTAGCTGGACCCTCCATGGCCACCTTGGCAAACCAGCTCTTTTGTGTACGGTTTTGGCATCGACGGATAGAAACAAATATCATACAGCGCCAACAGCACATTGTTGTGGGCCTGGAATGGATGATAAAAGTTTCAAGTCCCCATGAACGAGATTTTCAGTGGGTCATTGTGTATCGTAGAGAGGTCCATATAGACGTGCTTGAAGAGAGCATGCAGGCGGTTGGCAGGCCTGTGGAAGTGGACTCGGCGTCTAGGACGGGACAGCCAGAGCCTAGGACACCTCCTCGTCATCCGGATATCAATGGAAAGTACAGAAAACAGGCCGAATTGGATCAGTTAAACCGAGAAATCTCATCGCTGGAAGTAAGTTTTTTGGACGGTTGAATGTCTTCTTTTCACCATGTTAAAAGGTTGCAGCCTTTAAACTGTTACTGCCAATCAGTACATCGAACATCAAATCAATATTTGATTGGTTCTGGCTTTAATCCTATGTTTTTGTTCCTTGGTATGCTTAGAAAGTGCTGAAATGATGCCTTGTTTTAAGATCTGATATAACTTCTCCTTGTTTCTTTATTGGGTTTTTTGTCTATGAAAGCTTGAAGTTTTGAATTGTAGATAAACATTCACAGTGTGACCTTTTAGTATTTTCCATGAGGGGAACATGATAAACTTAGAAGGTTGGCTTCCTTCAAGATGGCTTCCTTCAAGATGACAGCAGTTCTGTTTCAGATTTTGTGCAGTGTAAGTTTTGATTTTGATTTCAACCTAGAGGCTTAGGGCTCAAATGTAACTCCATTCTTAGTAGGCAGCCATGTTCACACTGTGGGTTGGGAGGTCCACAAGGAATTTCCAATGATCATGGTCTATTCAATTATGATTTTGATCATAGCACTCCTAGACTGTTGTCATCTAGGGCGCTTTCCAAATCAAACTCCCAAAATAATCCAACAAAGCAGCTCGAGGGGGAGATTGAAGGTTAAAGCCTAATACTTTTCCTTCGTATTCCTTAAAGAGAGGACAGGTCCTAATGGTATGGGCATGAGCTCATTACAGTTCGACGATGTAATGGATTTGTCACTGAGCTTGTATTCCCATTAAAACTGGCAAGCTCTGATTGGTAAATTTCATTGCTATATCAGTTTGAACACGTTTTGTCTAGCATTGTGGGTTTCCTATCACAAATGTCCTTAGGTGAGGTTTTCTGAGAGTCTGGTTGCCAAAACAATTTCTACTGCACTGGTGGTGAGATACGGGGTCTAGTCTACTGTCCATTGGCTATTTTTAGCCATGTTCATGTGGTGAAAGTTATTCTAGGCAAGTCTACAATCTATATTAATCTGCAGTATCCAATTTTGTGACAAACTTATTTTCAGGTCTATTCTGCGGGTAATCCAATGGCACTCCAGTTATATTGGGAGTAAATTTCTCTGTCATATTACTTCCACTGTGTGCTTCTTTGAGTGGATTGGTCTTTGGCATTGCCAGTTTCTTAAGAGAATACTTGCGATTATAGGTCAAGTCATATACCTTTTTTTGCTCAAATACAACATCACGAATATTTGAAACAGTGCTGGCACAGTTGTCACACTTTGGTTTATATTCAGCTTTACTAAACCTTTGCTTTACAGATGAGGGAAAACAACTGAAAAATAATAATAGTTATACTGCTATTCTGTCCTGATTTTATGCTTTTGGTTGGAATTGACTTCTGCCTTTGGGACTCAGATTCTTCATTCCACAATGACTGTTCTAACAGTTACTAGTTTGCAAATGCCACCTATTACTGGGTATGAAACTTAGGTTTATTTTTTATACAAGAATTACGTTGCATATATGTGAACCTCATGCTATTGGGTTATTTAATTTGAGGACCCCTTTTTCATATATTATAGCAATATATTATTACTTCTCTGCCACATGTGAGATACACCGAACTTGTTATTGTATTTACAGATCATTTATGGAGGGTGCAGTTGAACGCTTTACTTTTATTTAAACTCATTTTTTATCTGAAGTTCTATTTAATATGTTTTTCTTTTTTGAAGTACATTTTTCTTTTTCCAATTTCCTGCTGCACTTTTGATTATTGAGGTACTGGCACTTTCATGTCAAATTCACTTATATTATGCTTCTAGTGGGAGATGTCCAGTCCTCCTTTTGGAAAATCATATTTCATGGTAACATTATAGTTCTAAAAAACTTGATTCCCAAGTGCCAATGCTCTTTACAATGATATATTATTTATATTTTAGAATGGAACTAACAGTTGACAGATGAGTGGTATAATGAAATAAGTTTCATCACCTGTTCTAGTTTGCACTTTGACCTTTAATGACTGTAGGAGATTTGCTTAGTGTATATTATTGGTCAGTCAAAAAGTACCATCATTGTTTCCTTCCAAATGGAAGAGTATTTTTTATTTGACCTCGTACCATATATGCAAGAATGAAATCACTTTCCATAAGTGATTTCTCCCCAAGGAACGTTCATAGTAAAATCCCTTTGCCTGCGATGTTGATCTATTTCTAATATGTTTTATGCATACATGAAAATCAGGAAAAATATACCATGCACCCTCATATTTACCAATATATTAAAGTTGCAAGGTTACATTTTATTTTTCCTATCTTTTGTGGGTAATCATCAGTGGATCACAAGAATTGTTTCTTTTACTGTGCTTTCCTTTAGAGACATTTCTTTCTTCTTTCTGTGCATCCAAATGACTTCTCAACATTATTCTGCTACTCAAAATACATATTTGTAGCATACTCTAGGTAAGCCCTATAGTTGACAAGGGGTCATTCCGCATAACCATTTTGTACTTTTATCATCCATGACAAAGTGGATGTATTGCGCTGATGTTAAATGGGGTCAATACTGCAGACAGCTTGAATTAGCATATGTTTCAACTTTCCAGTTTCGGAGCACTTCATATAATTAATTAAGGAATTACTCTTGATCTGATGATTTGTAGTATCTTATGTTGGTAAAGTATATCTTAACCTTAAGGTACAATGTTAGAGAAACACTTGACCACGTTAAAATTAGATGTTAGTTTACACTGGGAGCCTTGTTTGAGATGATCCCAACAAGTAGTAGTTGGGTAATGGATCCAACTAGCTGCCTATACTGATGTATGAAGAGATTCTGTCTATTTAACCCTTAGATTAACATCTCATGTTAGGTAGTTATAACCAGATTGGTTCTGATTATGCTGTTAGGCTACCTTATTTTCCTTGGAGAAAAATTAATTTTATTATGAAAACAAAATTACATTCACTATATGTGTTTCTACATTTCAGAGATATCCTTAAGCATAGGAAGTGATAAAAGTATGGCTGAGAAGATATCTTGCTTCCTAAAGAGTCTTCCAAAATGTCAATATGATAGCTTTATAACCAGATTGGTTCTGATTATGCTGTTAGGCTACCTTATTTTCCTTAGGGAGAAAAAATAATTTTATTATGAAAACAAAATTACATTCACTATATGTGTTTCTGCATTTCAGAGATATCCTTAAGCATAGGAAGTGATAAAAGTATGGCTGAGAAGATATCTTGCTTCATAAAGAGTCTTCCAAAATGTCAAGATGACAGCTCTATCACAGTCATTCTAACATATATGAATATCACAGGTTTGAAACCAGTTTTGTCTCATAAAAAATTAGCTCCTAGATATGTTCATAAATAGTCCCATAAAAAAAATATACATATATATATTCACATTTAAACAGTCCCATGATTATATGAAAGGTGTATGAAGACATTCCATGACATGCCCTTCCACTTTCTTCTGACTGATCCAAGCTCCTGCTTCTAAGTGTATATGTTCATAAATAGTCCCATAAAAAAATATACTTATAGATATTCACATTTAAACAGTCCCATGATAATCTGAAAGGTGTATGAAGACATTCCATGACATGCCCTTCCACTTTCTTCTAACTGATCCAAGCTCCTGCTTCCAAGTGTAATCCAGCTTTTGAGAGTCCATCAGTTTCCATGTTCCTCCCTCTGTAGTCTGTACACATGTTGAAAGATGATGTGTTAAATACTCTTCTTGAGCAAGTTGAATCTCCTCAAATATAGGCCGAAATTTATAATTATCCAATGAATTTGTTTCATTCATCCAATTCACCACAATTTGTGAATCATCAAAGATCTGTAATATTTGGGCACCTTTTTTCAGCTGCCAGCATCAGCAGTAGTCTTGAGGCAATTCTCTTAGGTAGGTTGTTGGTCTGTTTGCCAAAGCTATCCTTTGAAGATATTACATGTTGATCATTTATATGAATCATACCTCCAGCATCACATAATGGTGGATCTACTTGACAAGCCTTATGGAAGTAGGCTCATGCACTACTCCTAACTTCTCCTTAATGACCTCTCTAGGTCACTTGATCCTTGAATTATGTGTAGAACCATATAGTATAGCCATACTCTCATACTGAATAGGAGGAATCTTTTTTCCTTGAAATATTTTGGAGTTGCGACCTAGTAGCAATTGGAGGCAATACTTCGTATATTTTGACAGCTGAATTGGTGCACCACTTATGTAAAACTCTCTTCAATTATGATGCCTCCCCAAACCTCCCCTAATTTTGTCAGTGTCTGCACAGAGCCTTTGTATTATGTTGGTTATGGAGACCCCAGCAAGGACTACACCACGACAGTGGCTCCCTGTTGAATTAAATCTAAGTTAGCACACCTGATTTAGTTTGATTAAGTGAAATATCTAAGAAACCCAAACTTAAATCTTCAATATAAAATTAAGTAATTTTAATTAAAAATATAAAAAATATTTTTAGAATAATTATTTAGTAAAAATTATATTTTATTTTTAAAAATCGACAATCTAGAGTTTTAAATTAGAAATCCATATTTGGATCAATATTATTTCTTTTACAAAGTAAAACTAAAATTTTGACCATCTTTAAAATGTTTAGACGGCATAATATGAATCCGTCCTTATTGACATAGAAAGAAAATGAAGCAATCTTTATTCTATGAATGGTAATGTTGTAATATGGTGATAATTTTATATTATATTATTTTTATGAAAATAGTAAACTAGCAGATTTTAAAGAAATAATTTCATTTTTTTGGTTCTTCGTAGATTTGAGTAAGATGGATATATCTGGGTTTTGAATAACACATTAATAAAACATTTTAAGTAAACAATTTCATTTTTATTTTTTTTCCTTATAAAATATACAAAATGTTTTCAATTAATATTTTAGAATGTTACATAATTCTTTCTATACACATATATTAAATATTTTTTCTCATTAATATTTTTTTTTTAATTTTACATTCAATTTTTTATTAACCATTAAAGCAATTATAAATTTTTATCATATTTTGAATTATAAATAACTTATTAATGGAATAAAAGTATTGTCTCTTCATATTTGAGAAACTTTTAATTTAAATTATTTTATTTTCCTATATATAAAGTGATGATCATGATAGTGATGGTAGTGGTGGTGGACTGAGACCAAACTTTGGTCTATCTGACCTAAAGAAACGAATTATTTAGTTTGATTTAAGATTTTAATCATATGCTCAAAAAGCTTGTAGAGAAGCCTCCGGAGCTCACTGTAATTTTGACAAACATAAAAAACTAAGAATAATCTTAGTTTGAAATAAAATTATGTTATTTATATATCATAATAATATTTTGTTATTGAGATATTTTTTGTTTTAATTGAGAGACAATTGAAAATAAAATGAATTACATATTTTATTTTCCTATATATAAATTTGATATCAAATTATCTTATTTATAAATGATAGTAAAGTATTTTTTGTTATTAATATAGCTTTTTTTGTTTTAAATGTGAGATGGCAATTGACATTACACATTATGTTAGTACCGACAATATTAATTTACAATCTCATTTGTCAATCCTAATAATAGTGCCCGATTTTCATATCAACAATAATTTAAAGTAAATTATTTTTTTTTACTTTTAATATTTAATTCTTTAAAATGTGAGTAAATTAAAGTATTTATTTGTAAATATATTTATTAATTTAAATAAGCATTAATATGACAAATTTTCATTAGTAATTATAAATGGCATATCTATTATATCATTTAAATATGAAAATATCTTTAAAATAATAAAACACATATTCTATTATACATAAATAGATAGTAAATATTATTGTAAAAAATTTTAATTATTAATAAAAACATCTCATATAGATTGGAAATAAATTATGAAAATTTTAATAACTAAATTATATATATTTTTCCACTATTTACAAAATAGTTAATGTTAAAAAAATCAATATATTATATTTCCTAATGACCTTACAAAACCTGTAATAAAGAGGTTGGATTTTGGAGTCTTCATTCCATCAGTGATAACACAATACAAAACACTAATGAAACACTGTAAAAATGTTAACAAAACACTCGATTATTCAATTCATAATAGTAGTATTGAAAGCTTACATTTATGGTGTTAAAGAAAATGCATCTAGTCAGCAATATCCTGAGACTGAAAAATATGAGACAACCACCTTTAAAAGAACTCTAACTCTGCCCTCTCACGATCTCCCATTTTTATACCGTTGACTGCCACGTTTTTTACTTCTGTTTTTCTTTCTTCGAAGAACGTAGGAATAAAATAGAGACTCCAAACAATATCAGGTCCCTGCCAATTACTCTGGTTACTCAGTCCTCCAATTTTTTGAGACGCAAGGAAAGTCTGTAAGCACAAAATAATACGGCGAAAAAAATGGCTATTGAAGAGGCAATACCCCTGTCGATTTTCATCATGCCGAAACGTAGAAATGCAAGTATTGAAATCATCAAAATAATTATTTGAAAAATGTTGGAATACAAATCTGTCCTATGATCTTCTCCGTCCATTGGCTGTGGCCGAATCCGGTGGTCGAAGAAGCAGGCTTCGGTGGCTGATTTTCTGATAGGCTTCTTCTCAGTTTATTTTGTAGCTTCGTTGCTCTCCATAGTTTAAAGGGAATTTCAGGAACAAATAAAACAACGAATGCCAAGCGAAGCGTCACTCATCGAAAAGGACAGCGCATACTTAAACGGCTTCAAGGTATGAATTACAAAATTGTTCTAACGGACAGAAAATTACTGCACAAAATTTTCATACATTGTTTCTCTAGGGCAACTTGGCGTAATATATTCACGGAAATATGTAGTTGGCGTAGCATATAATTGCAAGTGAATGTACGGAAGTATTGATTATGATTCTTCAAGTGGTGAGGAAAGCAGATGACAACGCAGTGGCCAGTCAAACTTCGCAAAAGGCTATCTATCCCATGAAGTTTTGCCTAGAAGTTTGAAGTGAAGAGCTTGGCCAAGTGGTGGATAGAATATCAATGTTTCATTATTACTCATGGCAAGTTTATTAGTCGGTTTCATTGACTATAGTATTTGTGGTGTCAAAGTCCATTGATTTTTAATATTTTTTTAGATTTTATAGCAATTTTAATTTAAGTTTGGAGAAAATATTTATTTTTCTAATTTTCTTGTAAATTTAAAATTAATTTTCTAATTTTTTATTGGTTGAAAGAGCTCTAATGGGGAATTCACATAATTCTCTTTGTGGAGGGCATTTTATTTTTATTATTTGTCCCTGCGTAACAAATAATTTAAAAATCTGAAAATAAATAAATAAATAAATAAAGTAATTTTGTGAGTGGTCATTGCGTAGGTTATACAACTTCACTGCCCAATAATGTCAAAACTGACGTGGTCGCAGGTGTTTTACATAGACGCGAGGTGGGGGAGCTAAACAAATGTCCAACACACTGTGCGGAGGAAGTGTCTATTATGTAAACAAGCGCAGACGAGGGTGTGACGGGAGGCTGAACAAGAACAAATCTCCAATTAATATGTTGTAACTCCTCTAATGCTAAATAACTTTGTAGGATAACTCACAAACAGTGAGCGCTCTCTGCGCACTACTAGTCCCTCTTCGACAAGTTTGATAAACACATTTGTAGCGTAGAAGCAAACAATGACCCTTGCGGATGCATGGTAGATAAAAAATATGTATTGTAAAATCTGTATGTTTTGATTATGGCTTATTTCCCTTAACTACAGTCAATTATGAAGATGGATTGGAGATTTTGTCTATGATATTACAATAACCATTATTATAGATCCATTATCCATAATTATGTGTGGGACAAAATGTTCAGGAGGATGTGTGTGTG
>APFE031340697.1:0-15744 GCA_000404065.3 Pinus taeda
TCTAAATAATCATGCTCCCCACCCAACAAATGAAGAGGCAATGGTCCATCTTATCCAGTGCTACCTTACAAAAAATCTAGATCCAAACAATGAAAACATTGCTGGTTACAACAACAAAAAGTGTTGGCCTGGAGTTGCTCGCATGAGGTTGATGAAACATGATGTTAAGTGGTGTTTTTTTCCTTTGGTTTGTTGTTTTTATTTCTTTCCGTAAAATCTTGAGGCACCTGAGATTACTCAAATTTAAACTCAACCATGTTTTCTAGGATATAAAGGACATATTCCCTTGTAGTATCACAACATTAGAATGGGAGAGCAATTTTGTCTTTGTTTATAGCAAAGACAACCCAAATTTGCTTTCAGCATATGAGTCCTCCTTGCCCAACTAGCTAATTTGTTTCCATGTATTGCTAAGTTATATAGTTTATGCAAAACGTTAAAAGATAAATTTTTCTATGGATTTTTTATGTGTGGGTGTGGATTTGAAGTTTGAATATTATTGTTTTGAGGCTTCTCCGGTTAGTACTTTGTGTGTAGTCTTCTTCCGGATTTCTCGCATCCATGGTTGTTTGAATCAACGTTTCGAGCCATCCACCGTTTGAATATTACCAAAGGTAAGAATGTCTCAAGAAGAATTTAGTAATACAAAGGATGGATTCTACAATTTGCAAAATGAGCATAGTAAAGAGTACACTATTGTTGCTTTCTTGCGAGTTGATGATGAACACATGAAGGTGTTTGAGAATCATGTTAGCCAAATCCTTATGTCATTAGTGTTAACAACATTTACCAAAATAGTAAAAAATGGAATACTACACTAATAGATAAGTGCTTCTGGTTATTTCATAATGAACTGTTATAATTTTGCATGCCTCTTCTTGCATGATGCTCCAAGCTATTTTAGATTGTCAATTTGAATACATTTTCTTATTTTAGACATTTATTACATACCCGTTTGTCTTCTTTGATTAGTGCAGGGATCATAACCTATTTCCATGAAGCAACAATGCATACATAGGAGTTTCTTGATCTCCTTGTCAAATGTGAAAATAAAATTCAAATACGTATAAAGATTGGTTTGAACTCCAAGATGCCAAGCATGTATCTTGTGTCTTTTCACAGGAAAAGGACAGTAATATTTATAAAGGAAATACTCAGTAAACTTAAATTTGTTGGTTAGATTTGAATATATTCCATGAAAAAAAAAAAAAAATAAATAAATAAATAAAAAAAATAAAATAAAATAAAATAAAAAATAAAAATAAATTAAAAAAAAAAATGAATAAAAATAAAAAAATAAATTAATTAAATTAGTAAAAAAAAATATAATATAAAATATATATATATATTGTAAGTTAGGTTTCCTCCTGTTATCTCTATAAATCCAAGGAAAAAGGAGGGATTGGAATGTTATCTATGGTCCATATTTAAATCCCAAAAAGTGACCTACATTATAGTCTACATATGGATGTTGGAGTTACACACTTCCATAGTGGTATGAGCCATGAGGAATATCAACTTATTCCAAATTTGTATCAATACATAAAGGTAAGTGTAGGCAATTTGTCTCTAGTTGAAGTTGTTTAAAAGTGCAAGTTCAAATTTGTGTGCTGAGATAGAAATATGGTTTATGGAAACCCTGGGAGAGTGAATTCATAGATTTTGAACATGTTTGGGTTGGATATGCTTTAAAGAGGCAAGAAGAATAGGCTCGAAATAGACATTTAACTCTTGAGGATCATGAGGTATGCTTTCTACTAGATTCTCTTTATAATTATTGAAGCTACTCTGTTTACAACACCTACTTCTTCTGCTTAGATATTACAAGATTCATTGGATAGAGGTATTCCTCACATTAATACTCTCTTTCAAAAAGATAGACACACATTGGCTTATGGCAAAGGTTGGAGGGTACAAAAAAACATCAAACAATGTCATGTGTTGAAACAAAATCCATTTTGGTGGACACATTAGCAACATTATGGGAAGCTGTGGAATATGAATTATTATTGAACAAATGTTATTCAGGCTCTTGGTGGAGTGGAAGGCATTTTGGAACCAGCAGAGAACCGGTCTAGTGATACTCTTAAAGCCAATATCATGCATGATACACACACATACAAACTGATGGTCAAGTCTTTAGAGTTGGTGAATTCACTTGCAATGCCTTGGCAACACAACGATAATGTTTCAAAGCGATGAAACAATATTTCATGTGTAAATTGTAGTCCAACCTATATTAAGTTGGAAACTCACATTGAAATATTTGAAATTTCATATAATATAATATATGTGGTTGAAATTATTTATAGTTGTACTTGATATTATTTAGTATTGTAATTAGCATATGTAGCTTTGCATTTTCATATTAGATGAACATGCATATGGTATGACATTTTTTTTAATTTAGTCGCAAAACCATACTAATTAATTTATGTTGATTAATAATAAACACATAAAATCAATCTAAAACAACTAAATTAGTAGTTTATATTGATTAATGATGAGCACAAATAAAATGAATATACAATGACTAAATTAGTCCTTTATAATGATTATTAATGAAAGTAAATGAAATGAATATAAATTACTAAATCAGTTTTTTATATGATGAATATGAAACCACCAAAAAAGATAAATGACTATTGTAAATGATAAATTTGTGAGTACAAATGACAGCTAAATTTTGCATATATACGACTATTAGTAGCTAATTTATAGTATCTTATAACACGATCAAAATTTAGTCATATTTCTTTGGTCATTAATTGGTATCAAAAAATGACTAAAATTTGCATATATATGACTATTAGTAGCTAATTTACAATATCTTATAATGTGACCAACATTTTGGTCATATTTATTTTGTCATTAATTGGTTTTCTCGGGTGATCATATAGTACTATATTTTGTTTTGTATTTGGTCATTAATTGTGGACATTAATAACTAAACAAATGACTAAATTTATGACTAAATATACTACTAGACGATAAAATTGAGACAACCAATTAATGGTTAAGCTAAAAAAGAATTAAATTGGTTGTTTTATAAGATACTGTAAATTAGCCACTATTGTTCACCGACTGAAAGATGGTCGTTTATATGCAAATTGTAGCCATTTTTTTAGTAACTAAATAGTCATTTTGTACTAGTATCATAAAGCTTTTGATTATGAATGAAAGATCCAAAATACATTGTTACATAGATGAAACACTAGATCCAATAATGGAACATGAATTCACTAATTGGTTTTCCAAAGAATGGTCTATCTCCTATGCAATACAAGAGAAGACAAAGCAAGACTTCAAGAGTCCAAACCCTTAGCTTGAGTTATGAGGAGCTATTTAACTCCTATGACTCTCCATATTCTATACATGACTTATTACACTCCATATGTGGCTTTTCATATTCCACATGTGTCCTTTGGACTTCATTTCAGACAACTTATTACAAAAGACAAATTACATATGAGATGATGGTTATATGAGACAAAATTGATAATAGGACAAAGTCCTATCAAATTGACAAATCATTTGCTTCCTCATGGATCTCATTGGTGATGTATGTGTGCCATGCTTTGAACTCTATAGATATGATTTTGACCCGAACCTCCAAGATGTTGCATATCGCATATTCACCTCTAATGCCTTTGGTAATATGGTCTTGGAGGTTGATTGTACAATATTCCATAGCCATGAAAGGTTCATGTGAGCTTTGACTAGCGTGATGGAATATTATAGAATAATTTCTTTGGTGATCTCCAAGCCTTCCTGTCTTGATGCTTGCTTGATATGTTTCATGCACTGCCTGATCTCCTGGAAAATGATTTCCCTGCCTCATATGTCTTCAAGCGGTCCTACTGAAGGTAGCACATGTTTATCTGCTAGAGACTTAACACCATTATGCATATGACCATAAATTGTTATGGTGTTAGTCACTTGTTCTCCAAGACGATTGTAGTTCTGATGGTGGAGTCTTAGTTGAACTCAGTCCATTTCAATGGCTATTTTTCCTTTTCTAACTAACTAAGGCGAAACATTCAGATACTTGGCAAACCATTCTTGAAGTTGATCAACTACTCTACTTGCCACTTTTAGTAGCTTCAAGATTTCTTGTGCTTTCTTCTGAATGCCAACGAGGAGAGTCACCACTTGTAGAAGTATCATCTCATCATATAACCATGTCATGGTGTCCTCGATTGGCCCCAGTTCCTCTTGCATGGTTGACTGTTATTCTACTGTGTTGAAACTCTGTGAAGACAACCACTAATTCTCCAAAGCAAGGTGTTCCATCCATTGCTTCACTACTACTATCTCTCTCCATATTCTAGCATTCTCATTCAACAAATATTCAGATTTTTCATGCGTTGTTGTAGAAAAAGTGACATTTTCCACAATTATTTCCCTGGGATTCCTTATAGTATGTGCAGTTATAACCTTTTCTGCAGACACTAAAACTGGGTTTTGAGGATGATTTAGGAAATATCTATGCCTCTACTGCATGATCCTCTTCTTAAGTTGGTCAAACGTGACATTGCACACATCCATGAATCAATCCTTAGGTGGAGGTGTGATTCCCATTTTACCAAATGGGAGATGACCACCCATGAAAGGAGGTTCTTCTAGAGAACCTGGTTCATCTTATATTGGTTAGATGGTATCCTCTTCCTACAACACTTCCTCTATCTCCTAAGTCAATTATTATTTCTCCAATATCTTTGTTGCTTCTTCCTTCTTGGACTACCTTTGTCGTCCCTCTTCTTGTCTCCTTCTTTCCTCTTATTCTTCCTATTGCTTCTTGAGCAACTCATCATTCTTCCTCTTCACCTCTTCTTCTATTTTTCTCCTTTCTTATTCATCCCGAGTAAATCTTGTGTTCAAAGGATTAACTTTCCATTTCTTATTGATTTCTCTTCTCGAATCATACTTGATCCTTTTCCTTGGAGCTACACTCTTTGCTTAAGGGGTTATCTGTGTTGCCTCCTGTACCTAAAAGGCTTGAGCTGGTGGATCTTGGGGTAAAATAGTACCTATCCCTGGATGTACCTTTCTGAAACGTTGTACTAGTTATTCACCTTCTCATATTTTCTTGTATACATTGATGAATATCCCCAATTGAAACTAATCCTTTCACAATGTTGTTTGTACACTCTCTTAGGATTATATCCATTAAATTATTTAGTTGTGAAGTGCATGTAATCCATCTCTTGTATTTCTGCACTTGTCGCCTTGTGTCTCTTCAGTTCATACAATATGATCCTTAAAAGCAAGGTGGGCCAAGGGGCTTTCTCCCTTATGTGAAGAACTCTTGACAACCCTTTGTCCAACTAATACTTCTTGAATTACCACTTTATTTGTCACATACCGCGGCATGAGGTGAGGGGAGATATGACAACCAAAGCACCTGACTCCTTCACCTAATTGGTCATGCAAGGAGGATCGATCTCGTATATCATATGGAATATGACTGCAAAGAACTTTTGTGCCAATCTGTCATATGCACGTCTAAATCTTGATTCTAACAATAGTCTATAGTGAAAGTACACTATAATCTTGTTCTGAGGGGTCTATTTCCAATACTTTCCTAGGAAATCATATTGTGTGCATATCCCATCCAATAAAAATGTATACATGTAGAATTTTGGTGCCTAATTTTCCCTCAAAGATGCTTTTTCCTGTGCCATATGATGTTGCAACTCAAATGAAAATATATATGCCCAATTGAAGTGTAACAACCCTGATGAAAATTCCATGTAATAAAAGTTAATAAAGGAAAAATAATAACCATGATTATGGGACACTTATTCCAAGATGAATGTTGGGCAAGGCATCCTAGTGCGGGTGTTCATTTGGTTTATTATGTCTAAGGAAATTAGCAAAGGAAATGGCAAAGGCTTTGGAAAGGCATGAGACTTTATTTGGCATTTTATTTATGAAAATAAAGGAAAATAGGAGAAAAGGAAAGTGAAAGGTCACAGGTTGCATGTGAGGAGGAAATTGAAGGAAAATAATGGAAATTGAAGAAAATAGAGGCCTCATTAATAAAAATGCTTCTAAGGATCAGTTGGTACCTTTTGTTGGTTTAACCTTTTGTTAGTTCAGTTTTGGAGCTCTCTCTCTATTATCTCTTGCTCATACTCTTAGGCACTTAGAGTTATCTTGGAGAAATTCAACATTGGATCAAGCAAGGAAAAGAAGGCAAGAGGAAGCAAAGATAAATCAAGGAAGAGCAGAAGCAAGCAGCTACAACGGAATTATTTATAGGTATCGATTTGCATGTGTGATTTTCTTGCTAGATTTGGCATGCATGGTACATGCATGTCTATTTGGTTCTCTTTCTATCATTGGCATGGGTTTTTCCAGGTGTGACAGTGTTCTTCAGCCTTGCCTTGCCATTTCCAAATAGTCATGGTGTGGTGGGTTCTTTTGTATGTGGTTGAGCTGGATTGTCAGATGGACTCGAAGCTAAGTGGGGTGGTCCCCAGGGATTTTCACAAGGCTTAAAAATCCCAGGTTGGGACACACAGGAAAACCTGAATGTGAACACCTCGATTGAGCCTAGGAATCCATTCACTAGTGAATGATGGGATACACAGTAAAGCTCAGTGGTGAGTACCCTTGATTGGGCTTAGGAACCACGGGATGGGATACATGGTAAAGCACAGAGGGTGGAAACCTCGTAGCCCTAGGAATCCCTTTATCAGTAATGGCGAGATACACAGTAAAGCTAAGAGGTTGGGATGGAAAAACCCCTCACAGTGTAGGTGGAGAGATCCAGTGGCATCCATGCTTGTTTTTTGCTTAGTGATCTGGTGAGGATTGTGGTAAAGCTTGGTAATGTATGTTTATTGTTTATGGCCTAGCGATCCGATGGGGATTGCGGTAAAGCTTGGTTCTATTGTTGAGGGTGAGGTGGTGTAGCCTTGGGAAGCCATGGTTGATTTTAGTTATAAGCCCCACATTCATGTTTGGAATATCGCACGAGGGTGATTAGCTAAAAGAAAGATTTGGTTTAACCAATCTATCACGGAGTGGTAAGTGGAATTATCGAACCTGGTTGGCCTAATCATTCAATAATAAGAACTACTTCTCCTTGGTATTTTATGAGAAAATATATTGGTTTGTATGAGGCATTTCTGACTGATGTATCCTTTTTATTTATGTTTGTTATATGTTGGTTATGAACATGTTTTATAATAATGATGATGTATGGCTCTCATCATGTTTTGATTTGTAAATGAATTTACAATGAATATATGACCTAATAGATGGTAATGCAACTAATGTGATAATGCATCAATGATTCGAGTGATTCTTAGATAAGTATGAGACCCATATGCTCAAATATGTTGTTATGACCTGTAGAATGCATATTTGTGACATGTTTGATGAAATACCTTTCATGGCTAGTAGGGGTCCAACCAATTCTTTTTTGAGTATTTGAATTTGCATCATTGTTTCTATGTTACTTTTCATTCTTGAAAGTTTCATGGAGTTCTGGGCAGTGGTTTTAATATCGTTCCTGAAAAAGTGGCACATAATCCGGGGTCGCAAGCTCAAAACTAGTTGAAAAAGACCCCAGTTGCTTGTATTCCCATGTTGTGAGAGCGACTAGAGGGCCCCACTAACCTACATACCCATGTCATGGGAGTGACTAAGGCTCTAGAGCAGTGAAATGTCATTTTGTCTCAGGGGCTAGTCACCTGGATGGGATGGATGGCTTCTGAGGGTTCTGTTGCAGGCGTAGAAGGTCAGGTTGTTTATGTTCTCTCGGTTCCACTTCGTTAACTATACATGGGGAGTTGAATCAGATTATAGTAGCCTATTGTCACATATTTATCCCAACAGACCAGTTAACTTGGGTAAATGTGGGATAAGGGTGTTAAATGAAGATCTTACCATGGGTAACTACCATATTGAGCTTATATATCTAGTTTTCCTAAAAAACCTCAACGTTCTTCAGCCCATCTGACCGATAACACATGGAAATAAGATACTGATATACATCTCTGAGAACCCTAGTCAGATAAACCGTGGATGACTGGTGGCAAAACTTAGCAGGATCTTGACACCAAGATTTTGGATTTCACTTGTGTTGAGATCGACCCATCTGATGTAGAATTCATTATTTTCATATTATATGGGTCTAAGCATATTGTAGTAGGATTTCATGTCTTCTCCATAATAGGTAGTGATTTGACTACCACTTTCACTATGAAGTACAAGATGAGAGTCATCCATGTGTGTAATCATTCACTCAATCACTTCTACACAAGGGATGACAGAGAATCTGCATGCAATCTTGTGCATCCTATACCTTTTAATATTGATATAATCTTGTAAATATTCAAAGTTCTAAGCAAATTGTTATTGCAAGAATGTGCCTTTTATGTCATTCCATGTGACCTTAGTTAAATTATCTGTGAAGAACTATGTATCTATATAAATGGGAATGGTAGGCTTTGTCACTTCAACGACTTCCTCAGTGCTTTCCTATGAAACTTCTTTGGAGGCCACTTTACATGTAATTGGATGCATGGTTCCAACAGATGACGAAAGAGTAACAATTCTTGTAGCTTGAACACTTGTTTGTGGAAGAACACTCATGGCGAAAATGAATAGCTTTATTAAATCCTAACTATGCAACAATATATTAGCAAATCATATTCAAAGAGCCATTAGATGTAATTTAGAATGTAAATATAACACTGACAACACATACATACATGCATGGGAAAAAAATCTTCATGAAAACAAGGAGGGCGCACTTTCAAAGCACAAAGGGGGTTCAAGCATCATTAGGGGCTTTGTAGTGTATTATTTCACTCAAGCAAGAGAAGGAAAACCTCAAGGGCGCAAGGGTGCACCCTTAAGAGACGAAAGAGTGAGGTTTTGGGACTTCAAGCACTCATAGTGTGCTCATGCGCTTAAAGAGACAGAGAGGGTGCATTTGCACACTCCGAAGAGATGGAAAGACAAATCTTCAGGCCTTCATGCATTCAAGGTGTGCTCATGCGCTCAAGTACAAGGAGGGTTCACTGGCACATGCTAAAGGGAAAACATTCAAGCCTTCGGGGTGCACACATGCACTAAAGGATGGCACAATTTTCTAATTTTATTAGACTTCGGGTTCCAAAAGTGCGTTTTGCCAAAGAATGGCTCAAGGAAAAGTATTGCAGTAAGATTTCGTGATAGAAATGAGAAGAAGAAAGATCTACAAGTTTTATGGATGTTGTCGCAATCGTGATTAGAATATGAAGAGTCGAGGAACATGCAGAGTTTTAACTTGTAACATAGGTTGATGAAGATTTTCTTGATCCAAAGATGTACACCCAACCTAGATGAGAATGATTATGAGAATGAATGATTAGCTAGGTTAATTTAAAAGATATAACATCCAAATTTGTCTCATGCATGCTTACCACTTATCGAAGACTGAATGGATTAGTTGAGGGAAGTTGAGTGGGACCTTATTTTCTAGGGGTGTGCCCACATGCAACAAGGAAGCTCATGCATACATTCAAGAAGATCGCATGTCTTCATGCTGAAGGAATGGGCTCAAGGAGGGTGCACTTGCTAAGCATGAAGGAGTGCACTCAAGGAGAGTGCACTTCTTCAACACAAAGGAGTGCCCTCAACACAAGAGAAATACTTTGTCAACTTAAAGAGCGCTTTTGAATTAAAGGGCATTTTCTTACTTTTGTTTGCTTATTTTGTGCTTTTGAGTACTTTTCGAGTGTGTGCATGGAAAAAAAGGCTAGTTTCTAAGTCAAGAAAAGTCATGAGTCCACATAACCATGGGCTAGATAACACCAATGCTTCTAAGGGTTAGGTGACAACACTTAGGAAACATTCACTTAGGAGGATGTGACACTAGGAGAAAACATAAGAATAACAAAACAAACAACACAATGGAACTAAGAGGCTTGAAATGACAGTTCATGTAGGCTCAAAAATCGATTTAGAAAAAAAAATTGGAGGGTCATTGTCGCAACAACAATGAGGATGGGATAGAGGGTCCTTTGTGTCTCATGGAACTCTAATGAGAGGAGACCCTATACCCTCCATGCCCTCCTCATCCACGACAGCCCCCATGTTGAGGAGGCATATTATCATAGACGAACACTAATGAGGTAGAAGACACCACCAACACCACAGAATACCATGCACCAGACCATTGGACCATTCAAGGTCAGAATAGAAGGTCAAAGGGACATTGTCCCACATAACCACAAACTCTGAACTCTAACCAATGACCCATCCACAACACGCCAGGCTAGAGGAGCCAACAAAAACTACAACGTAGGAGCGAACCTTAAACCATTGCACCACCCCAAGGCCAAAAGAGAAGGACAGAGAGAAACTTACCCAACGAGCCACAACCACCCAACTCCATAAAATATTCCACCCTCGACAATCTAGGCTCGGGGGCTTCTAGGGATAGACATATAATAATGAGCCAAGAGAAACAACCACCTACAAATGTAACAAAGTAATAACCCTTGACAATACACAAACCAAAGCAACTTAAACACCAGCCCACAAGCCACAACACAAGAACAGGTTGTCAAGGACCTACCCCACCCCAATTAAACCATAGGAGAAGGGGAACCTACACAACATTCACCACGTGTTCAAGCAACTCGACCTATCAAGCCAATGTAGGAGAGAATCCACAAGTTGGCTCATCCATGGGAACCCCTCAAAAAATGATGTTAGAGAGACCAACGAGCCTACTACCATGCTTTCTTAGAACATCAATCCCTGGGATACCGCTTTCCCATTTCAGAACATGAAACTGATTGCCAATTTGAGTTGAGATGAGCATAAGTCTCCCCAACTATAAATACTAAGAACAAACATTGCCAACCTTCAATGCACTAACCATAGAAACCACTAGAATTGAGAGCAATAAATGCCACATGTTGCAAGCAATAGGCTCCCATGCTCTTGCATTGGCAGGCGATGCCACACTAGCCATTTCAATGATCATCTATATGATCTTAAGGGAATCATACACCCCCCACTATACTATGATTCTCGAGGCATTGGCATTCCCAATGGGGAGATATAAACACACAAATTGATCAGTCCCAACAAGTATAATTAATTAACATGTTGCAGAAAGCATGCTACTACATTTTCTTGGGATTACCATGATATAAAGGGAATTAATCCCAACACATGTACACATCACATATATACTAGGGAATATTGTTTCCCAATTAGATAGTCACACAAATGAATGAACCCAAACCTTAAAGAAATAGTAAGGAAAGAGTTGCAAAAATTGTTGGATACTAATTTTATCTACCCTATTTCAGATAACCAGTGGGTCTCACCCTTGGTGATAGTTCCTAAAAAGAATGAAAAGTGGCAAATTTACATTGATTATAGAGAATTAAATAATGCCACTTTGAAATACTATTTTCCCCTCCCTTTAATTGACCAAGTTTTGGACACTTGGCCTCGTAAGAAATACTTCTCACTTCTTGATGGATTCAATGGATATAACCAAATATAGATACCTCCAAAAGACTTGGAAAATACCACTTTTATGTGAACCTGGGGAAATTATGCTTATAGTGTGTTGCCTTTTGGGTTATGCAATTCTCCCGCTACCTTTTAGACAACTATATTAGCCATGTTTTCCAATATTATTCATGATTGTTTTAAGATTTATATGGATAGATTTTATGTGTATGGTAACATTTTTCATGAAGCCTAAAAGAATATTGAGAAGGTTTTAATTGGGTGTCAAGGAATTAACCTTTCTTGAGCAACATAAAATGTCGAATGATGTTGATTGCAATGATTTTTATTGGGCACTATATATTTGATGCAAGAATGCAAGTTGACCCTACAAAGATTGAAGTAATTTCCAAGCTATCATCTCTAAAATCTCCAAAGGAGGTGAGAAATTTTTTAGGACATGTTGGCTTATATAAGAGAATTATATATAATTTACAAAATTGGCTTATCTTCTATTTAAATTAGTTGCTAAAGATGTTAGTTTTGTTTGGGATGAATATTGTCAAGTTGCTTTTGAAGGGTTGAAAGATAATCTCACTAAGGCACATGTTCTAAGGGGACCTCATTGGCCCCTCCTATTTTACATTTCCACAAATGCCTCAGAGATAACCCTTGGAGCAATTTACATTTTACATTTTCATGTTTTGCATTGAACAACATGAAAAACAATCATCTTATGCATTTATTTTGTTAGTCAGAATTTAATGCCTACTAAGATGAACTACACAGTCATGGAGAAATAATTCTTAGAAGTAGTACATGTAATAAATAAATTTAGACATTACATTACTAAGTATGAAAATTTTATCAATATTGACCACTCAACCACAATATATATAATGCATAAACCAATAACAAATCACAGAGTTAGTAGGTGGCTTTTGTTATTATAGAAGTTTAATGTTACTATTTTGGATAGGCATGGGAAAACTAATTTAACAACACATTTTTGTTTTAGGATCCATAATGAAATATTATATACTCCTATAAATGATTAATTTCCTAATGAAAATTTGTTTTTTGTATCCACTAATGTTCCTTGGTTTTCATGCATGGAAAATTATTTAGTTGCAAGAAGATTACCACAACATTTGTCGTCTAAAGAAAAATAAAGTATCATCACAAATAATGCCTCCCACTCTTGCATTGAAGGAGACCTTTTTCGTACATGGCCAAACATGATTATTAGAAAATGCGTACAAGAAGATGAAATGTTTGATAGTTTAAAATCATGTCACGACGAACTCTATGGAGGATATTTCACTGACATACAAACAATAAACAAGGCTTTTCAAACAAGTTACTATTGACCCACTTCTTTTAGGGATGCTAAATAACATCTTCTAATATGTGATAGTTGTTAACAAATGGGCCACCCAGAGGTATTCATTGTGCCTTTTGAAAAATGAGCTTTATACTTTGTAGGATCGATTGCTTCAATGTCTAGAGGTAATAGGTTTATTTTAGTTTTCAATGATTACGTAACTAAATGGGTAGAGGCTAAAGTCCTACTTTGTGCTACTAAAGAACTTGTTGTTTAATTTCTATTTAAAAATATTATTACCAATTCTAGTGTGCCTAGATAAATTGTAAAAGATCAGGGAACACAAATCACATCAAAATTGGTGCAAACCATCACTGAGTGATATAGGATTAAGCACTAGAATTCCTCTTCGTACTATCCAAAAGCCAATGGATAGGTGGAATCAACCACTAATGTCATTGAAGCAATCTTGACTAAGACCATATAAAAGCATCGTAAAGACTGGGTTGATCAGCTTCTCGAGGCATTGTAGGTCTACAGAACCACATGGAGAGATATTATAGGGTTTACACCTTATGAACTAGTGTTTGGTAAGCATATTCTTCTCCAAAAAGAATTAAAGGTGAAAATTTTCAGAACTGTAACTCAGTTGGGTATGGACCTTTCAGAAGCCCAACAACAAATAATATCTCAACTAAACAACTTGGATGAGATTTATCAAGAGGTCGTTCAGTATAAAACTCTCATCCAACATTAGAGGAGTAAATGGCACAATAAGTTCATTCAAAAAAATCATTTCAAACCAAGTGAATATGCTCTCCTTTTTTACTCAAGATTTAAAAAATTAAAAGGAAATTTCACCACACACTAGATAGATCTATATGAGATTGATTAGATCTTTGATAATAGCTTGGTTAGAATCAAGAAAATCGACAAGGAAGGAACTTATTTTCAAGTTAATGGACATAAAATGAAAGTGTATAAAAAGCCCCTAAGCCAATAGGAGTTCATTCAACATGTTTCATAACAATCCAAGATGGAAGTAGCAGGCAACAAGGATCCTTAACTTGTTGTATTTATTCCTTGATCCCCTCTCTTTCTCTCTTTCCTTTTTCCAAAAAAAAAAAATGAAATATGAAAAAAATGTAAAAAATATATGAAAAGCAAAAAGTAAAGTTAAAAAATAAAAGTCCAATTGTGAAAACCAGTCTCCGGTGTTATGAGACAAGAGTTTTTTCTTGAAAATCATGTAGCCAACGGGACAATTCTCCCTCATTTTTTTTAATAAAAGAAATGCCAATAGTTGCAGAATAAGCGAAATGATATTTTCTCAAAAATCGCTTTTTTTGTGTCTTTCATTTCTCTAAACAACAATCTTGAGTTTGTCACAAAATCAGGGTCATGAAAAGCTTCTTCGTTATCAACTTTGGGATGGTAATTCTTGCTAATATTGGTGCCCAACTAGTGATCACCTTTGCAACAATTATTTTCATGAGCTTTCCCCCTCTTCATTGGTTTTTCTTTTTCATTCAATATGTAAATAGGAAGACGAAAAATAAAATCTTTTGCATCAACATCAACACTCTAGTTTATTTACTTTAAGGAAAAGGCTCAACAAAAGGAGCATAAACTTTATTGTCCTCCAACATTAATATTGCATGGTGTTGTCGTTGCTACAACACCGTTTAAATTTTGGCCTTTATTCAAACTTTGGAGCCTCCTTTAACCATGTTAGTTGTATTTTCTAGTAATAAAAGGCATTCCACGCTTGTTCTCTAAGTTTCCAAGTCCCTTTGAGAATAAAATCCAAGTGACATCTTTTGGTAAGGGAAGTGCTTCACTTTGTGAAAGAGAGTTATAACACATCTTTAAGAGACAATTTTGGTATTAATGGGTCATATCTATCATAGAGACATGTATTAGACTAATTCCTAAAGTTGTACACTTTTTGGTTGCCATCATCACTTATGTCGCGAAGTGTCTCCTAAGTGTCACACTTGGAGGTAAGTGTTGTTTTGTTGTTGTTTCAATAGCCACATGTTGATTTTGGGTGTTAAGTGTTTCATTTTTGTGTGGTTAATTGTTTATCAGTGTGTGATCATATTCAAGTCATGTTCTAGTTTCATCTCTCACCTTACCGACCCCACACATAATCAATTTCTAAAGTGCTCCTTGCCTGACCAATCAATCCTCAACTTGCCTCCCTGAACTACACATTGTGTAGTCTCAAGCCCTAGTCAGCCACCCTTTCCTCTTGGAACTGCACACTACACAATCACTGCCTCCAAGGACTGTGCATAGCATTGTCACTACCTCCAAGGATTGTGCATTGTGTTGTCACTACCTCTAAGGACTGCGCATAGAGTTGTCACTACCTCTAAGGACTACACATTGTGCAATCACTACCTCTAAGGACTGCGCAATCATTGCCTCCATGGATTGTGCATTGTGCAGTCACTACCTCCAAGGACTACGCATTGCACAACATAATGCTTAGTCTCTTCCTCCTATCCTAAGAAATTTCACAATTCTCTCTCCCATCCAGTCTTCCACTGCACATTTTGTAGTCTCAGTCAATAGTCAACCCTCACTGCATCCCTGACCTGTGCAAACTACACAATGTTGTGGCTCAGTCTTCCCTGAACTACACATTGAGAAATCATAGTGAGTAAGGTTACCTTGTTGTGCCACTGTTTCACTCAATTGCGCAGTTTTGTCTCCCAGTTCCTCAACCACTTTTCATTGCATAGTCACAGTGACCATACCTCCATCGCTACCTTCTAGAACTGCACATTACACAATCCTTGAGCCTCATCCTCAGTCCTGCATTCAGTCCCAGGTCGAATCAATGAATTACATGAAGAACTTATTCTAGGACATTTTCGGGTTGATGTCATCTTGTCATGAGTGAATTTCATCTACAAGTATTTTATCTTAACATGATAGGA
>APFE031340699.1:19180-43396 GCA_000404065.3 Pinus taeda
ACAAACAGATCACAGATCAATACACTAGTATTTTGATGTGGTTAAAACCATCAGAGAGGGAAACAGTACACGGCTTGCGCCCAACGTGGCTACTACAGGCAATTTATTAATAAAAGAATGAAAATTTACATAAGCTTCTCTCATGCACGGTTAACCTACAAATGAACCTCCATGTGATTTAAATAGAATTCATGGACCAATCGGGTGTGAAGCCACGGATCAAGTGTCGGTAATACCGAGGAGAGAATGAACTGTCGGATCACTACATATCGTGACCGTCAGATTGTAAGTTACAAAATGTACAACGGTAAAGAAACACACTTTACCTAACTCTATACCTAACTCTATACTAGACCAAGTTGAACTTAACTATTTCCTATGTGTCGAAATATCCTTACACATAGGATGTAAATGGTTGTTTAAACAAAAAATGAATGCGGATGGAAGTATAGAAAAAATTAAAAGCTAGGCTGGTTGCAAAGGGATATTCACAGCAAGAAGGTATAGATTTTGACGATACTTTTGCACCTGTAGCAAAGTTAAATACAATTAGAATGCTTATTGCTTTAGCTACTAAATGTAACTGGGAATTACACCAGCTTGATGTTAAATCTGCATTTTTAAATGGTGATTTAAAAGAGGAAATTTACTTAGTACAGCGAGAAGGATTTGTAAAGTAGGGGCAGGAACATCTTGTATGCAGATTGAAAAAGGATTTATATGGTTTAAAGCAAGCACCTAGGACTTGGTATGAAAAGGTTGATTATTTCTTCTTAGAGCATGGCTTTCATAGAAGTTTAAATGACGCAAATTTGTATACCAAGTACAATAATGAGAGGTAGATTATTTTGATTTCTTTTTATGTGGATGACATGATTATAAGAGGAGATGCAGATGATTTAATCAGAGAAATCAAAAGGCTTATGGCACAAGTTTTTGAGATGAAGGATCTCGGAAACCTTCATTACTATGTGGGATTAGAAGTATGCAGAGATACTAGGCAAAATTTTCTTACCCAAGGGAAGTATGCCAGAAATCTATTGGAAAAGATTGGTATGGATCAGTGTAGATCAGCAGTGACACCTTTGCAGTAGAATTTGAAGTTGAGAAGTGACGATGGCACTAAAGAGGTTGATGCTATAATGTCTCGACAGCTCATTGGCAGCTTGATATATCTTACAACAACCATACCTGACTTAGCATACTCTGTTAGTGTGTTGAGCCAATTTATGTCAAAACCGCTTGAAAGTCACTCGATAGCAACAAAGAACGTGTTAAGGTATCTGTGTGGTATTGTTAATTATTTTATACACTGACGTATCTGATGTTACTCTAGCAGGTTTTTCAAACTCAGACTGGGCAGGTAACCTGGATGATCGAAAGTCCATCACAAGTTATGCATTCAACATAGGATCCGGGGTCATAGCATGGAGTAGTAAGAAGTAGAGTACTGTAGCTTTGTCATCATGTGAAGCTGAGTATCAAGCATTGTGTGCAGCGATGTGTGAAGCAATCTGGTTGAGAAGGCTTCTCAATGATGCAGGAAAAGAAAAGAAGAATTCCACTTCCATCAAAAGCGACAACCAGAGTACCATTAAATTGGCACACAATCGAGTGTTCCATAAAAACACCAAACATATAGACATTCAACTCCATTTTATTAGAGAAAAAGTACAGTCAAAGGAAATTATTGTTGAATATTGTAAAACTTGTGACAATGTGGCTGATATTTTTACAAAGCCTCTTGCACGAGTGAAGTTTGAATTGTTTATAGGGATGTTAGGAGTCCAGGAGAACCCTTTCTCCATTAAGGGGGGGAGTTGAAAATAATTAAATATTATTTTGTATTAATGGAGAAATGGTTACATAGTTGTAACGTATCTCCTTAGTTTAGGATTTGTTCCTAGAATTTAGGAGTTTGGTTGCAACTTCCTCATTTCTGGAGTTGTGCTTAAATGATGTAATCCTTCATTGATGGTAATAGAGTGTACGAGAGTGATCTCTCTATTTTGTGAGTGTAGTCTCCAGGTGTAGGCCACACCTGTGAGCTACATCTCCTTCTTTTCAATTATGTTCATATTTTATCTTATTTGTAATTTTATTGTGCATTACATGTTTTTTTTGGGAAATTATAGTTATTTCTATGAAATCTAAAAAATATATCTTTATATGTAGTGTTTGTTTTTAATATAGTTTCTAGAATTTTAATTTAATAATAAACTAGTGTAGTCATATAGATTAAAGTGTTGACAAATACCCATATGCATCAATTCATAATAAATATCAAAATAACTCATAGTGACTCACTAAATTATAATTTTATATTAAATTATTTATTATAAAAGTTAATCATACATACACATCTAAACAAATGTCGACCACTTTAACCTTTAGATTCCTAATTTGTATATAGGGTTTATTACACTACAATGGATTATCAATACCACATACCAAAAAACCATGTGTTACTTCACATAAAACTTGTATATATGATAATTATTTTAATTAAACCACCCTAGATCCATCTTAACTCTAAATCTACAAGTCCATCAAATCTCTTTTGCTCTAACCCAAAAACCTCACATATTGACTATTTTAGCTCCTTTTTATTTTAATTATTAATTATTATTAATATTTTAATTTTATTTTGTCTTTATTATTATGTAATGTAATTGAGTCAAAATGTTTACATAATAATATAATAAATAAACTTATATATATATATATATGTGTGTGTGTGTGTGTGTGTGTGTGTGTCCCAAATTGCCTATTTTCTACCCCATTTTAGCTTCTATTTTATCTCAACATAAACCTCTCTTCGTGCATGCTTCCTATTTTATATTAAGATTTATTAAAGTGTTTTATTAATCATTTTTATATTGATTTGATGCCTATTATGTACCTCTTGTAAGTTATGTTAATTTGCTGGAAGTAATTCATAAACTCAGTATTAATTACGAGTAAGTATGACTAGTGCATGTAGATTCCTGCCACTTATGTTTATTTCTTAGAAGTAATTGATAAACTTAGTACTCATTATGAGTAAGTGTGGCTAGTGCACGTAGATTCCTGTACCACCAGGAGGCTTGTCCGTGAGCCAAATCTTTCCATGAGGATGGGTTTTGATCTTTGACTACGAGTCGAGTTGGTGATGAACTGAAGAAGGATACCACTCGCGCGCAATGAGGGAATGTTTTCCAAAGCTAGTCTATGGCCAAGCAAGATTATAACTCCTTGCCAATTTTGTAATTTTGGTTGATTAGTATGTTCGGCTCAAAAGCCTGAATAAGAAAATGTTTGTAATTAAGGAAAATAGATAAGGCTGAAAGGATGTATAAGATATAGGTCATAGGTAGGATTAGCTAGCGAACCATAAACTCTAATTTCATTTTCATGTAATCTCGATATCGCCTCACCTCTCGGGCTGGACTTTCACTTTATGTACATTTTATGAATCCAATAATACAAGAAATCAAGCATGGTTTTCTTACACAGTGTTTAATTTACCTTCAGTGCATATTTGAGTGTTGAGACTTTTCGTTTTTTAGATGAGAAACGAGTTGGTTAGCTAGGGCCCAACCAAGCCAGCTCGTTTACCCCATGTGCTTTCATTTTTTAGAAAGACAGTGTGCATATTTTCTTTTGCAGCTGCGTGGTGTGAAAGTTCTCATATTATTTCTGAAATTTTGCTTTAACTCTCTTTTGTAGTTAAAGTGTGAAACAAATCCGTTGCTTTGGGAGTTAGCTGAGTTTATTTCATTTATGAAATTACTTTCTCGCATTTTATTTACTCTCAATCCTTGTCTCAATTAGCTTTCACTCGGATCATGGAGGAAGCTCTTTCCTACACCAGTGCATGGGTTGCTTGCACTTTGGTTCAATTCTTCATTTTGGAGAAAACATTGAATTACTTTCATGCATATTATTTCCAGTTATTTTACAAGTGAATGAACTACTAACTTCAGTAATTGTCTTCATCACTAAAATTATATCTCGAGAAGATTTGAGAACAATTGCATGCATTTATAGTAAACATGTTATACTTGCATTTTACGTCGTAAGAACAAAGAACATAACCACTTCTAGTGGATTACCATAGTTAACACATGTCGATTACTTAGACTATTGTCTTGATTCCTTTAAGTTGCTTTCATTTCATGAAGTTTGTGTCGGATTGAATTAATTAAAGCATTTCTTTTCCAAAGATAATCTACTTCTCAATTTCACAGTTGCAATTCTTTTTCAACACCTTCGCTAAGACATTAATCTTTAGTATGGAAGGTCAAATATAATTCAAGAAAATTGCAACAATGTAAGAACACATTGTTTGTGTAGAAAGAAGATCAAGATGGAAACAGATCTGTGCAAGGGACCACTTGTGAGAGTGTTAGCCATCCATCTGAAGATGAGCATAACATTTCATTCTAGCATTAAAGATTGTTTCAGTTGTCTGAAAACTTCTTGTCGGGCAATTTATTGGGCTTAAATTGCTGCATTAAATATCGACCAGGGAAACTCGTAAGCTTTTGATGATGCCAGCACTATATGTGCAGGAGTAGGCGACTAATTCTATGTTTAATTAAATTATCTACGGTTCAATATAATATGCAAGGGAAGAGGCTCCTAACTTAGGAGATCCTGGTTGTCCTTCCCTACAGTATCATAGAGAAACCATAAAACTAGAAACTTGAAATGCAAACAAGGGAATGAACTTTAGTTGTTGTTTAGATTCAAAGAGAGAAAGACTAACTTAGTCTCTTGATTGTCATCTCTTGTACTAATCTAGACTAAACTAAAATTCATCCATAAGCGTAAACTAAATGAAATAACTTGAAACATAAAAGCAAAAAGATGAATTCCAATTATCATACAAATCAGGTAAAGAGAGAGCCTAACTTAGACTCTTGGTTATCCTCTCATGTATTGATAAGATTCTAACTTGAAACTCATTCATCAATCAAATCCTCAAACATCAAACATCTAAGCAATTAAATAAAATAAGATCTAATATGAAACAACATGCTCCTTTGCTCCTTCTAGAGAACAAAGAACAAAGTGACAAGCCATTCCATATGCTACATTAAGATAACTTCTATCTAAAACTACATAATGGAAAACTATTTCTAAAACTACATAATGAAAATATATGTCAAATGAATCTTTATTCCATCATAAATTGGATACAATGCTCTAAGAGTCCTCTCCCTTGGAATGGAGGAGGTGCTCCTATTTATACAAAAACTATGATAACAACCTCATAAATGTAGACCCACTATTCTCTCCTTTGACCTACATATTTCTCAACTAATGATGAAACATAATCCTATCCTCCATGATCTCCTCCATGAAGCTTATCTTTTCAAATTCGAATTTGATCATTCATGGCCACATAAAGATGCCTTGGAAGCTTCCTTGGAACCTACACATGTCACCAAAACAACCCACTTTCCATATATAAAGTAAAATATATTATTTTCTAATATTTAATCAAGAAATTCTCTCAAAAATGCTTAAAAATAAACAATATTTGGAAAATATAAATGAGACCCATTAATGGTGAATAGTAGGAAAAATGGAGTGACAAGGTGATGAATAGTGAGCGAAATGATGGAAGCATAGGTGAAAAATGTATGGTAATGAGTGCCATTTTTGGAGCCCAACACTTCTTTACTTGATTTATTTCCAAATTGTTCTTTTACATTCCAGTACTAGAGTTACTTTGGTGTCAATTTCCTTTACAATGTTTTCCTATTTGATTCTTCAAGCATTTCCTTCAAGAGGTAGGATTAGGAACATGAAAAGCTCATACCACTTCTCGCATTGCGTGTGCCCCAATTTTGAGTTTACAAAATTCACGGGTTGACAATTAAGTGTGGAGGATTTTTATTAAGCACAATTCGTGCACCCAACATTTTGGCACCGTTGTCGGGGAGGCGATTTGAATTGGTAAGAATTTTCTATGTTCTTGTAATAGGGGTAAGTCTGCTATTATTTGTTTTTGCAGTGTGCCTCTATTGTTTCAAGGAATTTATAGGTGCTTATTTATTTTTTTGAAAATTATAGTTTTTATTTGAACTTCATTTTGTCATTTTTGAAATGAATGCCTAAAAGATATAGGGGTTTGAAGCCCACTAGGGGCCAAAGAAATACTGATAAATCTGAAACCAATACTTATATTGGTCCTTCTTTTGTAGGCAAAAAGTCCAAACAAACTCTGACTCATCACGTATGAATAGTTCGCCTAGGCTCTAGTAGCAGTGATCCAGGTGTGACACAGCCCATAAAGGGGAAGAAGGGGATTTTTGGAATCCATAGTTGGCCTTTTCAGCCTCTTGAGAGTTGTCCGTGTGGAAGAACAACAATGGAAGATATGGAAGACCATGCAGAAGGAAGTGGTGAAAATCAGGTAGATGAGGAACAATCCACTTTCGAATTCCCGATTGTGGATTTAAATAGACAAGTACAAATGAAAAATATTTCACCATCAACTCTTCCTCATTTTTATGGTAAGGTGCATGAGGACTCAGACTCTTTCTTCTTTGATATTGATATTTTGTGTACGAGTTATGGTTATTCATCTGATGCCCAGAAGTTAAAGTTATTTCCTGCAACTCTCAAGGACGTAGCACTCCACTGGTTCATGGGACTAGGAGGAAACACTATATCTTCTTCGGAGAAAATGAAGAGAGTGTTCTTGTCAAAATATAAGGAATATTATAAACCTAGAGATATTCAAGATGAAATCATTACTATTTTACAAAATGATGATGAGACTTTATAGGACTACTCGGAGAGGTTTCTGTATATCCTTCAAAGGCCAAAGCACAAATTTGATCCAAGTACCATTAGAACCTTGTTATTACGTGGGCTTACTCATGATGCTAGAAATAATTTAAATCTATTAGGACAAGGGGATATTCCTCAAAATACTTTTGATCAGATCTATGACTTGTGCAGGAAATTCTCAAGAATCCAATATAGATCTGGAAAAGCAATTCAGAATAGAAACATGAAAACTGAATATATTGATGCTATGATTGTTGGATTAGAAAACAAACTGGACAATATGAAAATTGAAATAATGAATATTGTTAGTAAAGGAATACACTCTTTGAAGTTTCAACAAAAACTTGTAAAAGAGAGAGAGTTATTGTCTATTTATTGTCCTAAATGTAGAAGAAAGCATCCTTTAAGAGAATATCCTCTTGATATTAAAGAAACTAATAAATTTGCAATTTCTGCAGATAACCATGATACAAAACGATGTCCCTCCATACTTGAGCTGAAAGCTGTACTTGAAGGGAGACAACCTGAAGCTCAATCACTACATTCTATGGGAGCATGAAGAAATTGGCATCACGTATGTGCATGTATGGTTCCTGATCCTCCACTAGATTTTTTTGGTTATAATGCACACTCATATTCTTATCCTAACGCTAGTCTCTCTCAACATTGGCATTATGGGAATCAATATTAGTATGGACAACCCTACCAATCTTGGAAATAAGGATGGAGAGGGTCAAACCATTCACATCATTCACATCATTCCTATCCTGCACCTATGCAATCATACCTTCCTACATATGCACCTTACCCAATGCCTCAACCATCATTACCTCAGATGATTCAACCTATGCCACCATTACCTATACCTCCACCATTTCGACCTTCTCAGCTACCTCATCACCCTTTACCCAACCCCAATAATAAAATGTTACAAATGATCCATTCTATGAACCCACTTTCTTCATCGATATATCAGACTATGCCAGTTGGAGTCAACGATCTCCAATTGAGATCACGGAAGGTAGTAACCTCAGAAAATCAAAAGAAGCCTATAGTGATTATTAATGAGAAAGGAGAGGAGGAAACTATTGACCATTCTAAAAAATATGACTCCATTCAGCCTATCCCTATACATTTGGATCCATTGTCATCTTCTTCCAGCCAACCTCCCTATCTAGAGAGGTTAGTTGTGGAGAAGAAAGACCCCATTCATGAGTCTAGCCTTGCTTCTAAGCTTAGGAACCTTTTCATAAGGGTATCTTTGCTCCAAGCTATCAAAGAGATCCCCATCTCTACAAAAATCATTAGGGAACTCTATCTCAAGAAGCTAGGAAGGAGAAGATTGGAACCTCAAACTATTCAATTTGTTGATAGAGTAGCAGAGTTGATGACGGGGTGTATTCACATGGAAAAATATACTTAACCGAGAGAGCCTATTGTTTCTGTTCAGATAGGTGATGTTCTTGTCTCCAATGTACTTATAGAGGTAGGGGTAACCATTAATGTTATGACCAAGAAAACCATGGATCAACTTGTATTGGTCCATATTCATCCTACTACCATTGTGCTTGAACTGGTGGATAGATATAAAATCAATTTGCAAGAGGTGTTGGATGATGTGATCATTTCCTTAAATTCTTGGGAATATCTCGCAAATTTCATTGTGCTTTAACCAAAGAACCTTGTGGGAGGACATATCTTGATCTTGGGATGACCATGGCTTGCTACAGCTAATGCTTATAACAGATCTCGTTGAGGTGACATGTATATTTCCCATGGAGATCCCAGAAAGAAGGTCACCTTATATCCACCCGCTAGATCCATTCAGGAGCTTAGAGACACTTTATGGTTAGAATAAAATAGTGATGAGGAAACTTAGCTTGTTTCCTCGATACATAAAAATGCGAAGTCCTCATAGGATGGTGACATTCAAGACTTCTTGAACAATCTAGACACCATGCCTAATTAAGAGTCATTGAGTCAGATTTTTAGCCTAGAATTTTAGGAAAGATATGACTCTCAACCTCCATCACCACCATCGCTAGTGACACCTTTGTGTACTCTTGAGGCTGATAATACTCTGGTTGAGATTAGTTTAGGTAAATCCGTGTATATCAGTTCAGACATGGATCCTTCTCAGCAAGAGAAACTTGTGAGTTTGTTGTGAAACCATCTCGATGTCTTTGAATGGGGTTATGATGATATGAAAGGCATCCCCCCTGAAACTTGTACACACCATACTTATATTCAACATGGAGCCCGACCTGTCCAACAACCCCAAAGCCGAATGAACTGATCTCTAAGAGATGTTGTATAGGAAGAATTGCAAAAACTCTTAGATGTTGATTTTATCTATCCCGTTTCTGACAGGAGTGGGTCTCTCCATTAGTATTAGTCCCAAAGAAATATGGGAGATGGTGCATTTTTATTGACTCGAAAGAATTGAATAAAGCCACTCTCAAAGATTACCTCCCATTTCCTTTCATCGATTAGGTACTCAATACCCTTGATGGTAAGAGATATTTTTCTTTTCTAGACAGCTTTAGCAGATATAACCTGATACACATAGCACCCGAGGATGAGGAAAAAACCACTTTTACATGTCCATGGGCTACATTTTTTTATTGAGTACTTCTCTTTAGGCTATGTAATGCCCCGGCTACCTTTTAAAGGGAAATTTTGGCTCCTTTTATTGTGCCTTGAGTGTATCGAAATCTGTGTGGACGATTTCTGAGTATTTGGTGATTCATTTTACGAAGCTGTCAAGAATCTACAAAAAGTTCTTCTTCACTACAAAGAATCTCATCTCATCTTGAGTGTTAAGAAATTTTGATTAATGTGAAAGGTGGGAGTGTTTCTTGGCCATCTTATTTCCGACAAAGGTATCTAGGTTGACCCTGCAAAAATAGAAGTCATTTTGAGTCTTCCTACACCCAAAACTCATAAGGAATTGAGAGGTTTTCTAGGACATGCAGGCTACTATAGGAGTTTCATTAAGAATTTCTCAAGGATATCTACCCCCCTTTTTCAACTTTTGGCTAAAGATAGTGAGTTCTCTTGGTCCACATCTTTCCAAGAGTCCTTTGAGACATTGAAGGAAAAACTAGTCCATGCACCAGTTTTGAGAGCACCAAACTGGTCCTTGCCATTCCATATTTCCTCTGATGCGTAGATTTAAGACATGAAGAAGACAAGAAACCTTACGTTATTTATTTCATTAGTAAAAATTTGTCACCTAGTGAACTCAATTATACGGTTACTGAGAAAGATTTTTTAGCTGTAATTTTTTCTATTAATAAATTCAGATATTATGTTATAGGATATGAACTATTTGTACATACTAACCATTCCACAATAAGATACTTGATGAATAAACCATTAAATAGATGTAGAGTGACTAGAGGGTTTCTATTGTTACAGGAATTTAATACTACTATTGTTGATAGATCAAGAAAATCAAATGTAGTAGCAGATTATCTTTCAATATTAGATAATCCTCGCGAAGCAATTCCTGTTGATGACAATTTTCCTCACGAACATCTTTCTGTTGTGTTAATAAAATCCCCATGGTTTGTTGACATAGCTAATTATTTAGTCACTGGGAAATTACCACCTCACTTATCTGCTTGTGAAAAGCAGAATATCATTTAGAAAAGTGTTGCATATTCCTAGCTCCAAGGAGATCTCCTTTACACCGGAGTATATCTCATTATCCATAGATGCGTAAGGGAGGAAGAAGTGTCTAATATTTTAAAAATTTCCCATGATGAACCTTGTCGGGGTCACTTCGCTCATAAGTGGATTGAATACAAAGTGTTACAAGATGGCTATTTTTCGCCTTCTTTGTTCAAAGATGCTAAACGATATGTTAAGTAGTGTGATAGTTGTTAGTAGCTTCACTAGCCTAATCGAACCAATGAAATGCCTTTATGTCCTTAAGTTATCATTGAACCTTTGAAAAATGGGACATTGATTTCGTAGGACCAATAAATCTAGCATCATCAAATAAAAAGTATATTTTCATTTGTACAAATTTTGTTACAAAATGGGTAGAAGCTAAAGATGTTTCTTTTTCTACTGAAACAATTGTTGTTGATTTTCCTTTTACTAAAATCTTTACTAGATTTTGTGTGCCTAGAGAAATTGTTTATGACAATGTACATCATTTTATTTATAATCTGGTACAGGGTTTGATGGAGAAATACAAAATACGACATAGGAAATATACACTATGTCACCCGCAAGAAAATGTTCAGTGGATTCCACGAATAAGGTGATTGAGTCCATCCTCACAAAGTCGATAAACATGCATAAAAAGGATTGGGTTGACAAATAACCAGAAGCATTATGGGCCTATCGAACCACTTGGAGAAATAACATAGGGCACACACCATATGAGCTAGAGTACAGAAAACAAGTCCTCTTGCCGATAGAATTCCTGATCAAGACTTTCAGGATTGCAGTCTAATTAGGACTAGATCTCTCTAAAGCACAGTAGCAGTGTCTTTGATAGTTAAATGAGTTAGATGAATTCTGAAGGGATGTTTCTAAGTAGAACATCTTGGTTCAAAAACAATGGAAGAAGTGGCATGAGAACTCCATTAAGAAGAAGAAGTTCCAACCAAGTGATTGGGTACTCCTTTACGATTCGAGATTCAAATATTTTAAAGGAAAATTCCATACACACTGGATGGGAGCCTATGAGGTGGTCAACATATTGGAAAATGGAGTGGTAGAAATCAAAACTATTGATGGATGAAATTATTTTTTCCTCGTAAATGGGCATAGATTGAAGGTATATTTTCAGCCCCTTACTAAAGGAGATTTTATGCAATAAGTGCAACAACCATTTGAAAACGAGTTGGTAGGTGGTAGCACCAACTTGCCGAAGATTTGATTCCTTCTTATCCTTATTGAAAAAATAATAAAAGAAAAATAAAATAAAAAAAATAAAAAGTATGGAAATAATTTCTTTCCTATAATTATGAAAATCAGTTGACTGACATGATTGCAGAAGGATCAACCTAAAAACCAACATGCTAACAGGAAGATCAAAAATTTAAGAAAAAGGGAATATTACTTGATTTCTAGATATGTTGGCTGCCACCAAGAAGAAGAAATTTCATGAAACCGAGCACTTACCCAAGTTTGTGGTAACTAGCATGGACATTTTTATTTCAAGTAAACGCTTACTTCCCACTGCAGTTATTTTTTTCCTACACCGGTGTAGGCAGATTTCAAGGTAAAAACATTGTCTTTCTTCTATCTTCCATTTCAAAAATTCCCACTAGTTCCTTTTCTAAAATCCCTAATGAATTACCTCCCTCTTTCTTCTAAGAAACTACCCTTGCCTGATTTTATAAAATCCCTCTTTTCCCTTGAATTGTTTTCCACATCCCATTTCATTTATCCGTCTTGGTGGTATTGTTTCTACAATCACTGCTATAATATTCCTTCCCATTCTAAACTTTTTTATCCCCTTCCCATTTATTTATTCCCTCATAAATTGATTACAGATTTGGATCTAGTCAATCGAGAAGGCATGCTCGTGAAACATCAAAGGATGTTGAATAAATCTTTTCTTGTATATTGAGGAAAAAAAATTTAAAGTCCAACTACAAAAGTATTCCCTATCATATTCTCTATTTTGATAAAAGTCTCTGGTGAAAGCACAACTCAGTGCAAGCACAATAGTCAAAGAAGGTTTAGTGAAGTAACATAATTGACTGTGAAAACAAGTAAAAATCACATAGTATTGGAGTTCTTTGTCAAGGATATTTATGGAGCTATACTTGCCTATACATGTGTGCTGATACATCATAGCATTGCATGTTTCAATTAATACTCTGTTTTATTATTTACTAACCTAGGAACAATATTTAAACTGCAAGATGTATAATGTTTTGAAATATAATCTTTTTAATAAGTGTTGGAGTATGTCTTGATAAAATTATGATGTTGACTATGGGATAGTACTATTGTGTGATCACCTGTATTCACCCTCCTTGAAATAATTCCGCATTGCTTGTCCATTATTACCTTACTCTTATTTCGATCATTGTAACTGTGGCGCCACCACCACCTACGCCTCCATTACACCCAATCATTATGATTCACCTATAGCAAGCTAACATGATTCTGCACCTGATATGAAGGGTGGTTCCATCATGAATGGGTAAATGGGGCTGAAAATATGGAGGGTTATGATCTCCGACATAAAATTCTTAGCAAACGTTGGATCCACTTGCAATTCCTTCAAGAGTGTGATTAGAAGGGGTGAAATGCAATTCAAAATGGCACCTGTAAGGAGTGAGTCATTGAATTTGCAAGAGATTATGAAAACCACAGAGTACAGGAATAGCCTTGTACTATTGCAAGAATTTGGGTTCCTGCCATGCCTATAGAAGTTTTATGGGTTCGACATGGCTATGGTACCAGAGTTCACAAGGACATTCAAAGAAGGCTGAGTCAAGATTGGCTCGTTGAAGTTCAAAGTTACAAAGGATTCTATTTCGCAAGCCACAGGCGTGCCACATACAAAAGAGCATTGGTTTAAAAAGGAGAGGCTCACAAAGAAATGATGCCATGGGCTGATGGTCGACAAGAAGATTAAATTTGACTAGAGGAAGGGACTTCCACATAGTTCGATGGTTAGGAAGTGGTGAGACCTATTGTTTATACTATACAAATTTGAAACTGGGGAGGGATGTTATAAATTGACATTTGTATATCACTTTCGGTTGTTTCTGCGCTCTGAGTTAGGAAAATTGTTTAATCTCCCTTACTATTTGCTCCAGGATCTTGAGAAGATGGTGAAAGGCATGCAGAGTGGAAATGAAAGTCAATTTGCAACCAAGATTTACCATCATGGGATTATCATGATTATGGTCATGAAGAAGTTATAAGAAAAGGGCATAACTTGGAAAGCGTTTCTGAATAAATTTCAAGCAAAGGGTGTAGTGAAGCCTGCTAGCATGAGTACAAGTAAGAAGAGGAAAACAGAGTCATCATCTCCTACCAAGAAGCCAGATGAAAGTACACCAAAAGAAGAGAAGAAGACTGTTGAAAATACTCCACCCATGGCTAAAATGAGAAAGACTAGAACCTCGGTGAGGAGGAAGACCGTCTCCCAAGGGATAAACCAATCAAGCTCTCTGATCATAATCAATGAATCACCCCAAGTTTCCCCTACAGTTCATAATCTCTTGGTGCTTGTAGATGTAGTATCACACACTATGTAAGATGAAGAGAACATAGAGGATGACGTATTGTTGTCAAATTTTTCCAACAGATTAAGGAAAAGGAAGACAATGCCAAGTACTGGTGAAGTCCAGTAGAGGGTCATGAGGATGAGGAGGAACAATAGGTAGAGACCCTTGATAATTTCAGTTAACCAGACATGGATTTCGAGGAAAGGGGCACTTAAGCCCCTACTATTTTAGAAGGACAGGGTATTGAAGCCCATGCAGTTTTAGAAGGACAAGGTATTAATGCCCCTATGGTTTTAGAAGGACGGGGTATTGAGGCCCTTGTTGTTGTACAAGAACGGGGAAGTGAGACCCCTACTAATTTGGAAAGACAGGGTGTTGAATCCCTTGAGAAAATGGAAGAAGAGGGTGTTAAAATCCATGAGGAATTGAGTACACAAGGTACTAGAACCCTTGGCACAAAGAATGTGGAGGGAATCCAAACCCTCGGTGACAAGAAAACCCTGAGTGTAGAAACCCTCACCGATGTCATAATGCAGACATTTGACAACCTTGACCTTGACTACGATGGGACCTGTTTTGAGTGTGTTGCATAGAAGACATTCACACCTAAGGATCTTATAATGGCACCCTCTCTACGTCAATAGCTGAATAGTAAATTTGGGGGAGCAAGTTCATGACCTGGAGGCTTTGAACGAGGTCATGAAGGAGAAGAGTTGGTAGAAGCAAAGCGAAGTGGAGTTTCTTGCAGGGGTAAAAAGGTGGAAGCAACAAGTAAAGGTATGGAAGTATCGAGCTTACAAAGGCTACAAATTCCTTAAGAAGGTGACTATGTAGCTGCAAAGAGATCGATACAAAAATATGAAGATAGTGAAAGAAGGAATAAACATTGAATTTCAGGATTGAGGAGGTGGCTGTACATTTTTGAGATTTTTTGCTGAAGGTAAAATGTTGTGTGAGGACACACAATAGCTTCAGGATGAGAGGATGTTGGTTTCCAAAATTGCCCTATTTTCTACCCCATTTTAACCTTTTTTTTATCTCAAAATAAACCCCTCTTTTCTGCACTAGTCCAAGATAACTACCTATTCGTGCACATGCTTTGTATTTTATATTAAGATTTATTAAAGTGCTTTATTAATAATTTTTATATGGATTTCTTGCCTATTACGTACCTCTTGTAACTTATGTCAATTTCCTAGAAGTAATTGATAAAATTAGTATTAATTATGAGTAAGTATGACTATTGCTCGTAGATTCCTGCACCACCATGAGGACTTTCTAAGATTTGCATCAGCCAAATCGTTCCATGAGGATGGGATTTGATCCTTGACTCTGAGTGTAGTTGCTGATGAACTGAACAAGGATACCAGTGGCACGTAATCACAAATTTTTTTCCAAAGCTAGTCTATGGCCAAGAGAGATACATGTTCCATTATAACTACTAGCCTATTTTGTAATTTCACTTGATTAGTCTGTTCGTCTTGAAGGCCTGAATAAGAAAATGTTTGTAATTAGGGAAAATGGCTAAGGTTGAAAGGATGTATAATATAGAGATCATAGGTAGGATTAGCTAGAGAAACATTGACAATAATTTCATTTTCTTATAATCTGGGTATCACCTCAGCTCTAGGGTTGGACTTGCACTTTATGTACATTTGCTGAATCGAGTAATACAAGAAATCCACCGCGATTTTCTTACACAGTGTTTAATTTATCTTCAATGCACATTTGAGTTCTCAGCCTTTTCATTTCTTAGATGGGAAATAAGCTGGTTGGCTAGGGCCCAGCCAACCCAGCTTGTTTACCCCGTGTACTTTCGTTGTTAAGAAAGATAGTGTGAATATTTCCTTTTGCAACTGCGTAGTGTGAAATTCTACGTATTTATTTCTGAAATTCTGATTCAAATCTCTTTTGTAGCTAAAGTGTGAAATGGATCCATGGATTTGGGAGTTAGCTGAGTTTATTTTAGTTATGAAATCCCTTTCTCGCATTTTCTTTACTCTTAGTCCTTGTCTCAATTCGCCTTTGCTCGGATCATGTAGGAAGCTCTTTCCTACACCAGTGCATGGGTTGCCTGCACTTTGGTTCACTTCTTCATTTTGGAGCAAACATTGAATTATTTTCCTGCATATTATTTCTAGTTATTTTGCAACTGAATGAATTGCTAACTTCAGTAATTGTCCTCAGAATTAAAATTATATCTCTAGAAGATCTGAGAAGAGTTGCATGCATTTATCGTAAACATGTTATACTTTCTTTTTATGTCTTAAGAACAATGAACATAACCACTTCTAGTGGATTACCAAAGTTAGTTAACACATGCAAATCACTTAGACTATTGTCTTGATTCCTTTAAGTTTCTTTAATTTCATGAATTTTACTTCCTTTGTCGAATTGAATTATTAAATAATTAGTTTTCCATAGATAATTTACTTCAGGATTTCATTTGCAGTTGCAATTCCTTTTCAGCACATCTTTTAGGGCTTTCGAAAGTAATTTGGAAACTGAGTGAAGGAAACTCTGTGTCGGTGCAATATCTGGTCTCTTGTTATAGAAACAGAGTGCTCTAAGCCCTTAAGCTTAGAGCACCTTCAATAAGACATAGATATTCAGTAAGGGAGGTCAAATATACTTTTACGCAGAGACATCGTACCTGCACTAGTGCAAGCAATTTGCGACAATGTAAGAACAGGTTGTTTGTGTAGAAGGAAGATCAAGAGGGAAATAGATCTTTGCATGGGCCCACTTGTCAAACCATTAGCCATCGATTTGATGATGAACATAGCATTTCATTACAACATTTAAGATTGTTTCAGTTATGTGAAAATTTCTTTACTTGATTTATTTGCAAATTGTTCTTTTACATTTCAGCACTAGAGTTTCCTTGGTGTCAAATGCCTTTAATATTGTTTTCTATTTGATTCTGAAAGCATTTCCTTGAAGAAGTAGGATTAAGAATAGGAAAATCTCATACCATTTCTGGGATTGCATGTGCTTCGTCTCTAAGTTTACGAAATGCCCGGGTTGGCAATTAAGTGTTGGAGTTTTCTTAAGTGCAATTCCCGCACCCAACATTCTGGTGACGTTGCAGGGGAGGTGATTTGAATTGGTAAGAATTTTCCATTTTCTTGCAATAGGGGTAAGTCTCCTATTATTTTTTCCTATAGTGTGCTTCTATTGTTTGAAGGAATTTATAAGCATTGATTTATTTTTTTGAAAATTACAATTTTTATTTGAATTTTGTTTTGTCATTTTTGAAATGAATGCCTAAACGAGGTAGGGGTTAGAAGCCCACTAGGGGCCAAAGAAATATTTGACAAATATAAAACCAAAACTTATATTGGGCTTACTTTTGCAGGTAGAATGTCCAAACAAACTTAGACTCATAACACAGGAACAGTCTACCTAGGCTCTGGTAGGAGTGGTCCAGGTGTGACGCAACCCATAAAGGGGAAGAATCAGACTACTGGAATCCATAATCAGCCTTCCCATCTTGTTGAGAGTAGTTCGTGTGGAAGAAAAACAATGGAAGATATGTAAGACCATGTAGAAGTAAGTGGTGGAAATCAGGTAAATTAGGAACAGTCCACTTTCAGATTCCCAATTATGTATTCTGTTATGCAAGTACAAATGAAAAATATTTCACCATCAACTCTTCCTCATTATTATGGTAAGGTAGATGAAGACCCAAACTCTTTCTTATTGAGTTTGATATTTTCTGTAGATGTTATGATTATTCATCTGATGCCGAAAAGTTAATGTTGTTTCCTGCAACTCTCAAGGACACAACACACTACTAGTTCATGGGACCAGCAGGAAACACAATATCTTCTTCAGAACAAATGAAGCAATTGTTCTTGTCAAAATATCAGGAATACTATAAAACTAGAGATATTCAAGATGAAATCTTTACTATTGTGCAAAATGATCATGAGACTCTAGAGGACTACTTGGAGAGGTTCCTGTATATCCTTCAAAGGTCAAAGCACAAATTTGATCTAAGTACCACTAGAACCTTGTTCTTATGTGGGCTTACTCATGATGCTAGAAATAATTCAAATCTATTACAAAAAGGGGATATTACTAAAAATACTTTTAATCAGATCTGTGACTTGTGTAAGAAATTCTCGAGGAACCAATTTCGATCCGGTAAAGGAATTCAAAATAGAAACAGGAAAACTAAATCTATTGATGATCTGATTATTGGATTAGAAAAAAAAATGGACAATATGAAAATTGAAATAATGAATATTGTTAGTAAACAAATACTCTTTGAAGATTCAACAAAAACTTGTAGAAGAGTAAGATATATTTTCTAATTACTGTCCTAAATGTAGAAGAAAGCATCCTTTACGATAATTTCCTCTTGATATTAAATGTTATAGATATAACCCAAGAATATTATAGGTCTAATACCACTTGTTATAGCTCATATACCACTTGTTAGAGCTCTGATACCACTTGTTATAGATTTGATATGAAAATATAAGACAATGCCAATAAACCCAGAAATAATATGAAATGATTCTTTATTGATCAAACCCTTATGGTAGGGCAACACCATACATTCACTCCTTAAGGAAGGAGAACACTCCACAAGCCATATGCCTGTACTTACAATAATCCTTGACTATTCCTTGACCTCCCTTTTCCATGTGGAGTCTCTAGCCTCTATATAGGCCTCATACATACAATACCATGGATCATTACCATGGTTCCCTCATACCATAGACTAATAACATGGGCCCATTACATTATTATCAACTACTTGTGGTCCTTACATGATATGGGTTAACCACCTTATTTATTGCTATGGCCCATCCCATTATTACATTATTACCTTGGGTACCTCCCTTTGTACCCGATATTATCCCCCTTAGGTATATAACATTAAAGGAACTAAGAAATGTGAAATTTGTGCAAATAACCATGCTACAGAAAAATGAACCTCCATACCTAGGCTGAAAGCTATACTTGAAGGGGGAAAACATGAAGCTAAATCAACACATGCTATGGGAGTAGGAAGAAATTGGCCTCAGATAAGTGCAGGTATGGTTCCTGAACCTGCACCACATTTTTCTGGTTATAATGCACACTCATATTCCTATCCTAACACAGGTCACTGTCAACATTGGCAGCATGGGATTCAATATCATTATGGAAAACCCTCTCAATATTGGCAACAAGGATGGAGAGGGCCAAACCATTGACATCATTCACATCATTCCTATCCTACACCTATGCAATCATATTCTCCTAGATATGCACCTTACCTAATGCCTCAAACATCATTAGCTCAGTTGAGTCAACCTATTCCACCATTACCTTTACATCCATTGTTACGACCTTCTTACCTTCTTGCCTAACCTTTACCCAACCCCAATAATAAATCGCTACAAATGATCCATTCTATGAACCCACTTTCTTCATCTAGATATCAGACTATGCCAGTTGGAGTCAATGATCTCTAATTGAGATGGAAGGTAGTAACCTCAGAAAATAAAAATAAGCCTACGGTTATAATAAATAAGAAAGGAGAGGAGCAAACTCCTGACTATTTTGGAAAAGATGACACCATTCAACCTATCCGTCTACATTATGAGCCCTTGTCATGTTCTTTCAACCGACCTTCCTATCCGGAGAGGCTAGTTGTGGAGAAGTAGGACCCCATTCCTGAGTCTAGGTTGGCTTTTGAGCTTAGGAACCTTTTCATAAGGGTACCTTTTCTCCAAGCTATCAAACGGATCCCCATCTGTACAAAATTAATTTGGGAACTCTGTCTCAAGAAGCCAAGAAGGAGAAGATTGGAACCTCAAACTATTCAATTTGTTGAGAAGCCAGGAAGGAGAAGATTGGAACCTCAAACTATTCAATTTGTTGGTAGAGAAATAGAGTTGATGATGGGGTGTATGCACGTGGAAAAATAAACCAACCTTGGAAACCTTGTTGCTTTTGTTCAGATAGGTGATGTCCTTGTCTCCAATGTACTTATAGACCTACAGGTAGCCATTAATGTGATGACCAAGAAAACCATGGATCAACTTGGATTTGTCCATATTCGTCCTACTCCCATTGTGCTTGAACTGGCAGATAGATCTAAAATCAAGACGAAAGCGGTGTTGGATGATGTGGTCATTTCCCTAGATTCTTAGGAATATCTTGTAGATTTCATTGTCCTTTAGCCAAAGAACCCTCTGGGAGGGCATCCCTTGATATTGGGACAACCATGGCTTGCTACGGCCAATTCTTATATTGGATGTCGTTGTGGTGATATGTATATTTCCCATGGAGATTGCATAAAGAGGGTCACCTTATATCCACCCACTAGATCCATTCAGGATCTCCAAGACACCTTATGATTAGACTATAGTTGTGATGAGGAAAAAAAACCTATTTCCTTGATACATCAAATGTGGATTCCATAGAGGAGGTTGAATTTGAAGAATTCCTGAACAATCTAGACACCATGCCTAGTTTGAAGTCATTAAGTTAGATTTTTAGTCTATATTTTCAGGAAAGATATGACTCTCTACCTCCATCACCAACATTGCTAGTGATAGCTTCATGTACTCTTGAGCCTGATACTACTCTTGTTGAGATTAGTCTAGGTAAATCCTTGTATATCAATTTGGACTTGGATGCTTCTTAGCAAGAGCATCCTATGAATTTGTTGCGAAACCATCTCGATGCCTTTGCATGGGGTTATGAGGATATGAAAGGCATCCCTCCTGAAACTTGTACACACCATATCTATATTCAGGATGGAGCTCGATCTGTCTAACAAACCCAAAGGAGAATGAACCCAACTGGAAGAGATGTTGTAAAGGAAGAATTGCAAAAACTCTTAGGTGTTGATTTTATCTATCGCATTTTTGACAGGTGTTGACACCTAATCCTCAGTGATTGGGGGAACTAAATGTGAACAGTCATCGAGAAGATGAACTGAACAATCACATTCATGTATATAATAGATAGCTGGCTAAATGAATAAATGAATTAGCTTTCTGGAGTTACTCCTCGCCTGACATGGTATCAGAGCATAGGTCCTAGGTTGTTTTTTTAACCTTGCTGTGTAACTCCTATTCACTGCCTACCTTCTACTCCTCTGTCCCACACCTGAAGGAAATGCCTGCCTGCCTGAAGCTGCATACCAAACACCTGAGTGAAACGCACACTGCCTAAAGTCTCTTTTGCTGAGAAATGCTAAGAATGATCTCAACCCAGAGAATCTGCGCTCAGAAATGCCTGCCTGCCTGAAGCTGCATACCTAACTTCTGAAAGGGTGTAATGCGTACCTGAAGGTAACACTCTTGTATCAACAAAAATGATGTAAACTATATTCAGATGGTTTGACAAGGTCTGTCGGTGTTTTGCCCGTTTGTAACAATTCATCAATTCATTGGTACTGAATTTCTTGGATCCGAATTTTTTTGCTAACACTGTAAATCTAAGCCAGTTACACAATTCTGAGTAGATTTTGTATGTTCTATACTTCACTGCATTTTCTGCAAGTGTTCCATCCTCGCCTCTATATGTAGTTTTGTTACTGTTACGAGGTGCAGTTTGTAAGGGATAACCACTGGTTCGTGTAGAATTGAGAGCCCAAACTTGGGTGCTATGTGCTGTTTTGGTTTAGTTTTGTCAGTGTCATTTGAAAACGGTCAGATATCCCCTCGCGATGCTTGGATCCATTGCTGGTGGTGTGGAATCCGGCCATGCGAAGGCCTCTACTCCTAAATCAAGCACGCCTTGAGAGGCCCTCACACAAAGACAAGTATTGTTATTGGGTTGAGTCCTAAATCCTTGTTATCGGGGCGATCCCTAAAACCTTGTTATTGAGCCAACCCCTAAAACGCTGCAATAAGTAGTCTTCGAACTAGCCTTTCGGTAAATCCGGGATAAAAATGCGATTTTAGAAAGGTATCGTCATCTCGCCATAAAATCACGGTCTTTGAGTGATATAGGAGACGACTATCGCCTTGTTGCCGAGAAATCAATCAATGGGCTATCGAAGACATGTTCCATATGTGGCTGAGGATGAACAACGTTTTCGAGTAAATCGATTTGCAAGTAGTCCCTGGTAGAAACGTCTTTTTAAATCAGTTATGGTATGCTATGAGAATACTTAGTTTGGTACATGTTAAATGCGCAGTTTCATAAACTTTGAAAACTGTAAAGATATATATTTAAATGGTATAGTAGCAGAAGTTTCTCATACTGAGGATAGCAGCAGAAAATTTGACCATATAGCAGTAGTTTATTTTGTTTCATAAGAGATTTTTGCCATCAGAAGTATTAGTCTATCAGCAAAATGTTTTTTTTTATATATATATCAGCAGAAGTAATCTTTTAACAGAATGCATTCAATCATCTCTATGATAGGGATAGTTCTCACTGGAAAGGAGAACTATCCTGACTGGTCCTGGATGGTACAAAACACCCTCATCTTCAATGAGTTGTGGAAAGGAGTGTGTGTCAGAGAAGGAGACAGTGACCCAGAAACGCCTACATCAGACAAAGAGCTCGCCATCTCAGAAAACAAGAACAACAAAGCATATGCATTAATCGCAGCATCTGTAAATAAGGAGGTGAGTCGCTATATTTCATCATATTCAACTGCCTTCGAAGCTTTACAAAAGCTGAAAGAGCTCTATGACTCACATTCTGCACTTGAAGTCGTCCAACTTATGATTAAACTCTTCACTCTTGAACTGAAAAATAATGATCCTCTTGCTCTTGCATCTCAAATAAAGTCTATAATGCATGATATTAAATCCACTAAAGTTGAGCTGGATATCTCTCTTATTTCTTTTCTCAAGGCACTGTATCCTACATACTCCAATTATCTTGAGTCTTTGCAAGCAAATGGAAATCTCAAGGATATTACCTTTGACTCTCTTGTGCAAAAGTTTGCTGAAAGAGAAAAAGCCTTTGGAAAGAAGACAATCCCTGAATCCTCTGAAGAGATTGTATGCCTGGCTAATAAAGAAAATATCCTACTCAAGATTCTACAAGAGGAAGAGGTGGACAAAGAGGAAGAGGAAGATACTTCAGAGGTAGGGGGGCTAGAAATTCTCAAGGAGAAAAGGTAGATTTACATTGTATTCACTGCAAAAGAAATGGATCACATGATTCCTCTGCATTCAAGCTACCATGGGACAAAATTGAGCAGAGAAGAAACCAATAGAAAGGTAAAACTGATGATACAGACAAAGGTAAAGCACCTGAATCCGCTCACTATATTGAAGCACAATGTAACATTGGAGTAAATGAAGATTTGTTTAACACTTCACTTGCTTCCTGGAAAAATGACTGGCTGCTTGATTCAGGAGCAACCTGTCACATGACTCATAGAAAAGACTTTTTTGAATATTTCACTCACAATGTTGATGGAGTAGTTTACTTTGTAGATCAGTCAAAAATCAAGCCATCAGGGCTTGGCAAAATCAGGCTTAAACTACCTGGTCTCCCAGACTTTCTTCTTGATCATGTTTTATATCTCCCACAGCTCAAGAGAAACTTGCTGTCCTTGGTCCACATCCGCCAGCAAGGTCACTCCATTCATATGTTTGATGGAAAGCTTGAGGTGAGAAAATCATCTGATCACTACTTGTCATGAGGGGAATAGAAGAACAAAGACTTTTCAAACTGCAAGGAACATCTGCTCATGCACAACATTTCTCATATATTTCTCATCATGAAGAAGGTACAATTCCATCAAGTTTATTATGGCATGCTAGATTTGGAAATTTAAACTATGACAGTCTTCGTTTATTGAAGAAAAATGGTGTTGCTGGTTTGCCTACAATTCCTAGAAAACTTAAGCAATGTGATGCTTGCATTCTAGGAAAGCATAGCAAACAATCCTTTCATGACTCACATTCAAAAGCACATAGGAAGCTTGAACTTATTCATTCAGATTTATGTGGTCCAATGTCTGTTCCTTCAGCAAATGGAAATAAATATATCATGACATTTATTGATGACTACACCAGAATGTGTTGGGTTTATTTATTGAAGAACAAATCTGATGCTTTCCTAACATTCAAGAATTTTCATAAATGGATTGAAAATGATGCACAATCTCATATTGGGTCTATTTGCACTGATAATGGAAAGAATATACAATCAAATAATTGAACACTAATCTTTCGCCAACATGGGATTAAACACAAACAAATTGTGCCTTTATAATCCCCAACAGAATGGTGTAGCTGAA
>APFE031340714.1:2548-76210 GCA_000404065.3 Pinus taeda
CTATTCTATGTTACTGCATCTGTTAACTGATAATATGGTTGATAATGTTCTAATGCACTTATTGAAGACCAATTAACTTAATCATAAGAAGTTGTGGAAGTAGCATATATGAATCTGGTTATGGAAATGAAAAAGTTTTATTAATGTGATAATACTGATTCACCCCCCCCTCTCAGTATTATTTCCAACAGTTTGGTCATTTCTTTCTCATGTTATCATTGAAGTCTACTCAGATTCACCTCCTTTTTCATTGACATACACACAAACTTCTCATCAATATCTGAGATGCTTTCAACCGAGTTGCTCGAATAGGTGGCCATGAGAGTCTTCTTCTTATTGTATTTCTTTTTGTTCTTCGGTTAATCCATGAATGCAACTTCCAACACTTATCCTATGTATGGCCATCAATGTTCCAGTGGTTGCTAGGATTTTTGCATTGGTGTGCTATGTCTACCATCTTTTTATATACACCCCTTTCTACTTATTCTTCCCCTCCTTAGAATCATCTCGTTGCTCCTTCTACTTGGATCCATATGATTTCCCTTTCTTCAGGCTTATGTTCTCCAAGTATTGTGCCTACACACAAGCCTCGTCCATTGATATGGGCTTGAACAACATCACTTGCCTTCGAAAATGGTTGTGTAGACCCTATAGACACACGAGGAGTACATTTAGGTTCTTTAAGGAGATACGCAACATTATGGCCATCTTTCTGAACCCTATGGTGTACTCTTGTACACTCTGCCCTTGCTTTTGCCTTAAGTAGTGCCACCAGATCAATTGGTCCTCTACATATCCGATAGGGTAAAATTGTGACTTTATGAGGGTTTTTAAGTCCTTCCACTTAGTCACTAGAGGATCTACCTCCAACTTCAAGGTCTCCGTGTAGCTTTCCCACCAAGTTAAGGCATGGCCCTCTAATTCCATCCATGTAAATGAAATCTTCTGTTCTTCGTCAATATGATGGACACTGAAATACATGTCTAATTGTTGCAACCAGTGATTTAGCTTCAGAGTGTCGATCTTAACTTGGTATGGTTTGATATCGACCTTTGCTTCCATTTTGAACAGGGAATGTGAATGATTCAATGCAATCGAACTGGGAGATCAATCATAACTTTGACCCACAATTTGTGGAGAAAACATATTGACACCTCCCTATTATTTCAAGGATGTTTATAAAAAACCATAAACTAATGGGTCATCCAATTCTCTTCCCATGAATCAAATATACACTAATCCATGCAATGATGTCTCTTCGTCAGATCACAGGGTTGGTTGGATCTAGGGTCAATAAATCATTCCCTCGATTATTTTTTTGGCTACATTAAAATATTTAAGCTATCCTTCACTAATACCATTGAGTAGAATTCTCTCATCCCGTTCCTTATTCAGTTATACTTCTCAATTGACAATGGTCACAATCAATGGAGGTAATAATCCTGTCAAGGGATGTGGTTAATGAAACTTATGATGGTTCCCTTGTGTTTCTAAGCTATTCAATCAATATTTTTATTTGATTTAAATATTTTGTAATTTGTGTTTTTGGGGTTTATATGTTCCTTCCAGTCAATGTTTTCTTGTAGAATTGTTTTGGGGTTGGTTTCTTAATTTGGTTCTAGCTTTTCAACAATTGTAATGACATATAATCAATGCAATATTAAAAAAAATTCCTTCAATTTTTTCTTTCATTAAAAAAAAAGAAGCAAGGAAAGATGCCTTACTTTTGAATCTAGATGACTAGGAAACTTATGAAGCTTCTGGAGCTAGGAACCTTGAGCAGGGGTGTATGTGCATTCTAGCTATGTTAACAAATGGGCAACAATGTTGGTCGGGGAAATAATGAAAACCCTGGGGCTATTTTTTAATACACAAAGGAATGCACACACATTATTTTTTTAGTATCATGTGAGCATTAATAAGGTGCACATATTAATAGTATGCATAGGTTAATTTTTAAATAATGCTTGTGTGTTTCTAGGCCACCTTAGAAACTTGACATGGAGGTTTGGCAAAGGATGAAGCTAAAAAATGAATGCTCTAGTGTTTCTAAGAATGCTCGCATGCTATTGAAATTTTTACACTTACATACTCCCTTTGCACCAAAATTGGGTAACATCTTCATGCAAACACCCAACCATCTCATAGAAAACTTTATCTTCAACATAAAGATAACTCACTAGTTTTAAGAACTATGAATCACCAAGGAATATTTAATCCTTGGTAGAAGCATCAAAAAGCTATTGAAAAGTAAGTACTTGTTCTAAGTCTCCTTGCCTTCTATAACCCAAATCCATTTATGATGCAATTTGGTTGCATCAAATTAAAAACACACCCTTTCCCAAAGCGAAGGAAGGGGCACATGAACATGCAATAATCTCTCATTGGGGAATTTTCTATTAATTAAATCATTCTCCCTTCTTACATTTAGTATACAAATGGTATCCTTATATAAGATGAAGACACCATAACAAATGCATCATAAATGGAAAATTTGTTCCATTATTCCCTCAACAAATTCCCTATCTCCTATGATATTTCCACAATCTCTCCATGACTTTCTTAGTAATATTCATCCCCACATTCAATTATTTCTCTTCATTTCTCCGCCCTACTTAGATTTTCTAGAATAAGTCTACACAATCACATTTTCTCATCATATTATTTATTAAACATTACAAATAAGAATAATTCCTTTTTCCCCTTTTAAATGAATATCAAATTGGTCCTTTGTTTTTTCCCTTGTTGTCCTTTGTCTTCATCTTTGGTTGATATTTGGTATTCTTCTCCACTTTTGCTTTTGTACCTGCAACCACAAACATAAGTTGAAGTTAATATAAGAGAGTAACCATCCACCAGAGCACATGGGTTTCCAGTCGCTGTATTCACCGGTCCTCTGGGAAACTCCTCATACATGGTTCATCACCCATTCTTTGTGTCACAAAAACCTTTTACTTGTACTTGTTTCTCCCCTTTCCATCTTTGTCATCATCTTTCACCTATGTTTCTGACTGACCCATAAGCCAGTGGTTGATGTTCCTACAACTCATAAAACTTTAGATCATACTCACCGTCATACCATCCCCTTCCCCATATATATATATATATATGAAAGAAAAAATGCTTCTTCTTAAATTCTTTAACTTTTACTAAATCCATTCTAAGAGTCTTTATCCTTCATGTTAATCATCTCATACATATATGACTAAATTCTATAATATTTATAACACTAATAATTTTCATTTTTTTTCATAAAAACTAAAGGAAATTAAACAAATTTCTTTGCAAATCTTTAGATAATATAAACAAAATATTAAAACAAATAAATTAAATAAATTAACAATAACTTTTTATGTGATACAAATTTTCTACAAGTGATATGAGATATTTTATTGAGCTGATAAGATATTGTAATGTCTTGTCTTGTCTTGTCACTAGGCCAAATTAAATTAAAAGAATTAAAAATAATTATAATTATATATTAATTATGATTAATAATTAAACCAACTAGATCCATCTTAAATCCAATCTATGAAGCACTCGGAGAGATCAAATCTTTTTTCATTCTAAAAGAGGTTTTCACGTTAAGAGATTTGATCCCTCTCGACACATTGGTAGATCAGGGGTTAAAATAGATCTAAGCTAATATAAAACGAAACAAAATAAAATAATGTAAACTCATAATTATATATATATATATATATATATTGACCTTCTGTCCTTGTGAATTTTTAAGTGAGTATACTTGTGATATGCCCTAGTACTAACAACCTCACTCTAACCCTTGAACTGAAATTGAAACTGATTTATTTCCTTTTATATAAAAATAACTTAATGATATAAAATAGTAATAACATTACTTGAATTGAGACTTAGAAGGGGAGGTAGCGATCAGAGCAGTATGAGAGTGACGGTCGGGGTTGCGAAGAGGGCTGCCGCAGGGAATCAGATCGACCTTGCTTCATTGGGTGGATCGTATGGCCTCCAAGGGTGCTGCAAATCTATGTCAGGTACAATTTTTCTTAGTTCTGGCGCTATCTTGGAACTGAGGCCAATACCCTGCCCAAAAATCACCACAGGAGAAACGATGGATAGATCGAAAGGATGGCCGTTGTATGCTTTAGAGGTTTATCCCCATATCAATATTTCAGTAAAGGTACTGAGAATATTGGGTGGAGGGCCACCGGACGAGGCAAAGGTTTATTTCCCTGGCAGGATCTCCATAGAAGATTTGTGGTTGAAGCTACGGGAGCAGTTTTTTTTAGCTCGTTGAGGGAACACACCCGTTGAAATAGCAGAATCAACCTAGATCTGTGGTATGTGCTGCGCTGCCCGACATATCTGCATGTCATCTCTACAGATCGAGATAAATTTTTGGATCGTTTTGCGCTCACACAATCATCTTTCCCACACCTCGTGGATCTGTCCTCTGGCACAAATATGTACATCAAATAGAATGCCTGTCAAGGGCTTATGGATCAGGAAGTTCATAAATATTTTCAAGTTTTCATTAAAACTCTAGCCGGTAAATCAGTTCTCTTATGGGTTGAGGCTTTAGAAAGCATCAAACCATTGAAGAAAAATATACATCACATCATGGGTATTCCGATGCTCACACAAAGCCTGATCCGTTAAGGCAAATCTATGCAGGATGATCTAAGAATCCAAGTTTACAATATTAATTCGTCATCCTTCATCATCTTAAATATGAGACAGAGAGGAGGCTCCACGGTTCCGAGCAAATCAAAGGGAGCAAGGGGTGCATCCGGATCTAGTCTTCCCAAGGCAATATAATTGAATCAAGGACAAAGAAGTGGAGGAACCTCATTCAAAGAGGTCTTAAATGGGAAATCGACTACTTCAACCAATCCAGACCAGACACACAAATACCCAATCCCTATATTGTGGAGCATCTAAATCAAGCCCCAACATTGACTATAGATCTAGTAGAAACACATGATTTGAGTGCAACTTATGAGGCCTAAGCCGTCATATGCAAAATCAACAATTATTGACCAAAACCAATGGATCTATTTCACTGGATTTTTACAACTTGGACAATAAACTGCGAAATACATTTTTGTTCCAAAGGATTTTTCATAGTGAAGTTTGCATCATTTGAAGAACGAGAATATATATTGTGTGAAGGCCCGTGGTTTTGGGGATCTACGAGTCTTTTATTACCCCATGGTTCCTAGATTTTGATGCCAATACAATGATGGTATCAAGAATATTGGTGTGGGCTAGACTGCATAATCTACCCCAACATTTCTGGCATCATAAAGTACTAGAAGGTATTGGGAGCCTCTTAGGTTGATACATAAAGACTGATACACAAAGACTGGAGGAAATAATCTTCACTTTTGCTAGAATGTGTAGAGGTGGAACTCAACAAAGGGCTGTGAGATCACATCCTTACATGTCCCGATGCCAAAAAATAACAATGCAGGAAGAAGAAACTATGGAAGCAACCAAAAGGATGGCAATTTCCCCAGTATCTGTCTGAAGACAAAGAGGATGAAGGAGAAACATATCCCCTTAACAACGAAGAAGTCCAAAATTCACAAGAAAGGGTAGAAAAAGAGGAAAAAAAAACATGAAGCACCTGAAATCACTGTCACCACATCACAGACTGAAAGGTCTATCAATGTAATGAAGATGGAGGGTTACAACAACACCATGTATCTGAATATTCAGTCTCCAATAAGAAAACTCTAAGAATGGATCTAGAGAACCAGTTAGCACTTGTATCAACCACTCCTTCACAAGGAGAGTGGTGAAAAGTAGAAAAGAAGAAATGGAGAAAAATGTAGCCTGACCATCTCCATACTATTATAATTTATTTTTGGTTGACTTTGTGATCATGACTGGCATGATGGAATGTTTTGAAAACTCCTACAACATGTAATTTTGTTTTCACTAATAAAATTACGATTTTTCCCCAGAGAAAAAGATATAAAACTTAAATAAAATTATAAAATAAAAATATATAAATTAAAAAAAAAATCATATAATAAATATATCCTTTTAACTTTTTTAGTTTTGATATATCTAATTTAAAATTGTTTTATATTTATATTCATTTTTTAATAAAATTAATATTTTTTAATAAAAAATTAATATTTTTTAATAAAATAAAATAAAATAATATACATTTATTTAAAATAAAAAATACATTTTTGAAAAAATAAAATTTTTTGATACTATAATAACCATAATTATAATTATAATTTAATTTTACAATTATGATTAAATTAGATATCAACTTACTATATATAAAGATCCTTTAAACCAGAGACTCCATTCCGTGTAAAGAATCCATTATTAAAATATGTGGAAGTTCATAACTGGCCGTTATACTAAGTGTTTGTTTTCTTAACATGTTAACTTTTTGTGATAAAGCTAAAAAAATAAACTCTAATAAAAATAAAGATACACTCTTTTATATTTTAACTTTCTTTCTTTTATATTTTAAGTCGCTAATTATTAAAATATCTACTGGTCGCCCAGCATTTCTTTAAGAAGTGTACAATTGCTTTCTGCTGCTTTGTTTTCTGCAAAACTAACACACTGATTGACATGAATAGAAAAGAGACTTCAAGCAATGGCAAGCCTGAAACAAATAACCTTTGAAAATAAATATTCTTTGGATTCTAAAGTAGAAGCTGTTGAGGACAGAAGCTTGTTTTTTCTGCGTTCAGGTACCAGCAAAGATGTTTTGAGGAACACGGAGGATTGTTTTGATGATCAACAGTACAGAGAGGGAGATCATCCACAAGCCCAATATGAGGGGGAAAGAATTATTAAAATCTAACATTGTTCATTGTCAAATCAAGGTAATTTTAAAGAATGAGGGGTGAGTCGCTCTATTAGAAGCTATATATTATGTGGGAAATATTTCCAAAATCTATAATTGAAATAAAGATAGTCGCATTTCTCAGTGATTCATATTATTCAATTCCTAAATACTTAGTAGATTTTAGTGTAAAATGAGAAGCTTAAAATGTTAATGTCAAATCAATTTGCGAGATTCTTAAATATTTTCAAAATTTCATTGGTTTATTATTTCAAAATATTTCCAAAATCTATAATTGAGATAAAGATTGGGGCTTTAACAATTTTGACATTGAAAATGTGAAACTAAATTCATTTCCAAGTATTTTTAAAATTGGTTATTTATTTATAATGGGAAATATTTCCAAAATCTATAATCGAGATAAAGATGATCGTGTATCTCTCAGTGATCCATATTATTCAATTCCCAAGTAGTAATGTAGATTTCAGTGTCAAAAGACATTGAAAATAAGAAGCTTTAAATGTTAATGTCAAATCAATTTAGGAAATTCTTAAATATTTTCAAAATCTTATTAATTTACTATTCCAAAATATTCTCAAAATCTATAATTAAGATAAAGATGACCGACTTAACAATTTTGACATTAAAAATATGAAACTGAAACTGTGAATTCTTTTTGAAAGGCCCGAAGAAGTAATTCTTTTTTATACTCTTTCCATATTAAACTTCTATTCATCATATAATATCTCCTTTTCTCATTACATTCATTCACTAATGTTCTGTGACTTTACTGCTGCTTTCTGTATTATACTTCGCTTCATTATATAATCTCTCTTTTTGTGTTCCTCGACAATGTTTTATAAATTCTCTGCTGCTTTCTGTTTTATACTTCGCTTCATTATATAATCTCTATTTTTGTGTTCAACTCTGACTACTTTCATGAATCAACTTTGGAGGCTGGTAGAAACATGGCGACAATGTGATTCGCAAATAGTGTCATGTTTAATTAATGTGATGCTATGCCTTTGTCTATTGGATTCTCAGGCATAATATTTTTGGTGGCATTTTTATTATGCTTAGAGATACCGTTTTCCTTTACCAGTATGAAAGAAAGTTATTTAGTGCAAGAGAGAAAGTATAATTCTTTTGGATGAAATCCATTTTATTATGTTTGGAAGCATTTTTTCTCGGGTAATATGAAGGAGATTTATAATTTATTTTTTATTTAATTAATAGAAAATGGTTTTTGCAATTTGGTTTGGTCTTGACAATGAACCACACTGGTTGGTTCGAAACACGTCGGACAAATGATTTGTTATGTGATTTTGTCGAAATTATTCTCACAATCTAGATTATGGATCACAAAAGTCTAAATTCCTTAATAGATTAATATTTCTTATTGTTATAATAAAATTATATTTAGATTTTAGAATTTGTTTATTGTTAAGTAAATGTTTATTTATTTATTTATAAGTTTAAGTGGGATATAAGTTATTTTTAACGAGTGTCTTAATGATACACTCTATTACCAACTTATTTATATCTTAAAATACCATGGGATAAACTAATGTATCACCTTTGGAATACTTAAAGGGTAGAAGATAAAAAATAAGATTTTCTTATTGTCCATCTTATACTTATATTCCATTTAATTTTCAAAATATTTGTCATGTAATTTTTTTTGACCTTTTAAGTTAGCAAAATTATGGTGTCTCTCATTGCTTTTATAGCATAGAAGTAAAGCATTAGTTTCTTACCATAGTCCAGTAAATCATATAGGTCTTAGTGGACATTAATCATCATCATCATCATCCCCCCCTCTCAAGAAAAAATCGTAATTTCCATTACCACCAAATTCGGGGCAAGAATATGTTGACCGTTACTACCAGACCATGGGTCAGTACCAATTCGAACCTATGTTCTTGAGCCAATTTTCCATGTAAGACTTGAACCAATAATGTGAAATATATCAAGAATGGCTTTCCATATCATAGAGACGTTGATTCAACTCTTGTTCTATAGACGTATCCATTGATTCACCGTGAGCGAATATATATATTTCTGTGTGACCACCTGAGTCCATAAGCTATTTGTAGACAATAATCTCCATCCACTCTTGGTAGCAAGGGCCTGAGAGAAGCGTAAGAGATTTTTGATACCCCATCCTCCCTATGTTTTGGGTAGGGAAATCCTATCCCATCTGACCCATGCAAAATTTCTACCATCCTTTGTCCCCCTCCATAAGAACCTGCAACAACATTTTTGAATCTTGCTCAAGATGCCTTTTGGGATCCATGACAATGAAACCCAGTAACCATGGATGAATTCTAATACAAAATTGATGAGGATGAGTCTACAAGCCCATGATAACCATTTGTGACTCCATGAGTTGAGTCTTTTTTCAATTCTGGCAATTAACCACATCCAATCAACTTTCTTATAGTCATTGGGTTTAAGATGAAATCCCAAATATTTTAGGTCCTCTTCGAATTTGATATGCTGGAATGGAAACTGTTCGAGTGCATGAGTGATCTTTGCTTGAGAAAAACCTATAGAAGATAAAGTAGATTTCATATGATTAGCATCCACTCAAGTGGATTTACAAAATAAATTAAGGATACCTATAAATGCAACAATATCATGACGAGAGCCATCCAAGAAAATGAGGACGTCGTTAACAAAAAACAAATGAGTTAAGTTGGTGTTATGTGCCACTAGAGCACCATTTAGATTCCCCCTCCTCTTGGCCTCCCTAACCATTCTGTCGAGTCCTTCCATGATCAAGAGAAATAGTAGAGGAGATAGAGGACAACCTTGATGTAAACCTCGTTTAGCATGGAAGAAATCTGACGCTGCACCATTGATTAATACTACAAATGAGGTGGAAGAGATGCAACACATAATTCAGTTGATAAAATTGATGTTGAACCCCAAATGCGTGAACAACATACAAATATACAACCAATTAGCTTTGTCAAAAACTTTTGATAAGTCAATCTTTAATATCACACATTTCCATTTTTTTTTAATTTTCAGACTATGTAATCCTTCTTGTCCAACGCCAATAACCTCATGTATTTGCCTGTTATCCAAGAAGGAAAATTGCTCATAAAAGATGTGTTGGGAAAGGATGGGACGAATCCTGTAGGCAAGGATTTTGTGAATATAATTACATAGTGAAATGGGTTTGAAGTCATTGAATTTTTTGGGGTTGTTTGTCTTAGGGACGAGGGAAATTAAGGATGTGTTAAAAGAATCATACACTTTCCCCCATATTCTGCATTCCTCCACAAATTTCCAAAAGTCTAACCCAATCAACTCATAGAAACTTAGAAAGAATTCAACTGGCCAGTCATCTGGCCTAGGAATTTTGTCTTTCTTAAACCATCATAGAGCCCCTTCCAATTTCCTTGAAGTGATCAAGACCATAAGCTATTAGATGTTATCTTCATCAACAACCTGGGGAAAGAGTCTAATGATCCACATAATTTTAGCTAAGGTAGAATGTCTAGGATCTAAGAAGAGTGATCTAAAATGCTGAGTCCCCATTCTAGCTAGGTCCCTAAAATTAGATATCCTTACTCCATTTTCATCTTCCATCTACCAGATGGTGTTAATGGCCTTCCTACCCTTGGAAAACACTTGAAAGAATTTCGTGTTATCATCTACAATTTGTAACTAAATTTATTTTCTCCTAAGCCTCCATGCTTCCTCTCTAGCTTCTAACAATCTTGTTCTTTCTGCTTCCAAATGTATAACCCCACAGTGTGGCTTCAATAGAATCGTAGGCTCCACTTCTAGGCTATTCTAAGAGCTCAAATTCTGATTCAATATGTTTCAATGTCTCCTCATCCTTCAACTTCTTATGCCTGGCCCACACAATAGTCTTTCTCTAAAGCCTTTCAAAGTTATGAGCGAATTGCATGACCACTAAAAGATCTCCCTCCATGGAGCATGATCACTAGGTATCCCGAACCAAGGCTTGGAACTCCTCCTCCTGTAACCAACTCACATTAAACTTAAAGGTATCGTTTGGCTTGTTAATTTTTCTCGTCATCTCCAAATAGATGGGGTGATGATAAGATATGTCTCCCATCCCAACCCATTGTCTAAATAAAGGTATAACTTGTGTCAGTGCTTCCTTAACCAAGAATCGATCAAGTCTCTGAGTAATCATAGCTTCACCTACTCTCTGATTCCTCCATGTGGGAAATATCCTGACCATATCAATATCTACCAATTTATATTTCTCTATCATATGTGAAAAGAAATCAGAGAGAGATTCCACATGGGTGTGTTCACCCCAGATCTCCAATATGCCCATGGAAAAATTAAGCCTCCCCCCAGGATAAGATTGTCCACACTCATGAAAGAACACTGAATAAAATTGTTCAAAAACTTAACTCTTCTAGTACATGTCCCATATACATTAATTATCCTGAGCTCCATTCCAATTTCTTCCGAGAAGATGTCTGTGGAAATTATGCCTTCCTCACCTCATGTATTTAAAATGTTAATGGATTTTCATTTAGCCCCAAGGACCAAACCTCCAGAATGCTCACGAGAATTAATGGCTAAAAATACCCAATCCTTAAACATGCCTTATAACAAATTTACAATATGTGCACTGTGCCCAAGGGTTTCTTGTAGGAAGATAATATCCAGATTGCTTGAAGAGATTAGACGCTTCAGTGCTAGTTTTTTGGAGTTATTAGCTAACCCACGATGATTGAAATAAAACCACTTCATAAGGGACCGAAGTTCGAGGTATACTTCACTCTAAGAGCCCCATTTAAAGATAATTGACGACCAACAATAATGTCTTGAATAACCTTATGCATAGCTTTAGAGGTATGTGATTGACGACCTCTAGGTATCTTGGGTATTATAGAAGGAGATAGGGCACCTAAACCAAGACCAGAGTCCTGATGACATGCAACGCTATAGGGAGGGTGAGATAAGGAACATAGGTTGTATCAAGGTCGACCTCTGTTCTTGGAGGAATCCTCCTTGGAAGGAGGGAAAGAGGGGATGGGAGTCGGGAAACAAATATGGTAATTTTCAATTTGACATGAAACAACCCCCAATGCCAATGAAGATATAGAGGCCCCAACGATAGAGGATGTAGTACAAAGAAGACCATTAATAGAGTGAATATTTTGCAAAGAGGGAGAAAGAGAAGTACCTACAGAAGAGGAGGTCTCCGTTGTGCTGAGATAAGCTCCCATTCTGCTGCCAGTCCCTTGAATCACCCTCCTCTCCATAATGGGACTCTTATAAGATAGCACATGTGACGGGATGCCATGCTTTTGTAATGGAGTAGTCCTGGCTTGTTCCCCAGGCTCCAAACCTTCATGGTTGTCTACCTGCCCGGCTCCGACCTCATTAGTGCTTTTATAAAGGAGAGGGAAATATTTATAAACATGGCCAGCCTCATGACATCAACGAAATCAAAATGGAACACCTTCATAGTCCAACTTCCGCATATGTACAAGTCCCCTGTAATGTAGAGCCAAATTGGACACCAAGCCCTTTGTCGTGTCCAGATGTACTAGGATCCTAACATAAGATTTTTTACCCTTTTCTAGATATCCTTTGCCATAGTCCAAGAATTGTCCCAAATCATCTCTAATGCAACGAAATATATCTTTTAACCACAAATGTAAGGGTAGCCCCGACAACCTTACCCAAATTCGTCCTCCCCCAATTTCACCCTCTCTAGGTCAAATAGAGGAGTCCATGGCTTAAAATAAATGGGAGCCCTTCCTATATTCCAATACCTGGATAGGGCCCGACTCGCCTGTTATTCCTTGCTGAATTTGAAGGTGAACTAACCCCTGGACACGGTGAATACATTTGACATCACATCCATCTCTTGACCTCAAACCTCTTGTTCGCAATTCCTTAATCACGTAGATGACTAGTCCGTACATTGAACTTGCCCAACTAACAACCTATCAGAGGTATCCATGATATCGTCAAACCTGAGACCATCACCTTGTATCAGAACCCTATCCTGCTCTTTAAGCTTTGTACACTGTTTTTTTCCTTTCTTCCTTGTGGCTACTCCATCATCATTCCAAAGGGAGGATTCTCCTACAAGAGAGGGTGAGAAACCCACAAAATACCCAATATGTACATCCCCCACATCCTCGGCTACCCCTCTAGGCTGTAATCCCTTAGAGACGCCCGCATGCTGTGATAACCATAATCCTGATAAGGGAGCTTCAACATCAGAAGAAAACCCAGAGCCATTTAGCTCACCAGTTGTCCCATGAGTCCCCAAGCCCCCATAAACTTTGTTTACCCCTAAATTAGAAAACCCTAGATCTCCAGATACACCAGCATGAGGCCCAATGGGTGGCGAATGTACATTGGGGCTATTAGGGAAAATGTAATTATCAACAAATCTTAGAGATTCCAGTGAAATACCTACAATACTAACCCCTAACTCCTTCATCCCCGACTATACATACTTCTCGGGTGCTATATTCCTTGCACTATGCCGAAAATCGTAAATGAGACTCGATGGAGGAGAACCAAGAGGGATGGGTAGCTGAAAATCACGTCCAAGGTTAGTGAGTGTTGAATAAGGCCTTGCATTTGGGGAGCCAGATGGCATAAGTTGATCCAAACCTTGAGTCGAATGTGGTGGTTCTTGCTAGATGGGCACCTCGTTAAATGGTTGACAAAGTAATCCACAATATATTCCTCCATCTCAACACCAACACTCATCCTCATTCATCTGGAGACACATCGAGAGATTCCCCAGAACCAGCAAAGAACAATCACTGTCATTCTAGCGACAAAAATAAAGTGTGAGCACTAATTGGAAAAGTAACAATAGTCCCGGTTAAACAGTGAATGACCACAGGTGTATGCTTCAACCTGTAAAAAGGTGTGACATGTAATTGGATACGGGCAAGGCCCACCCTAGGGTTATAGTAAACCACTCGAAAACAAAAACCCTAACCGCGACCTTGTGGTGGCCTTAGACGAAATCCAAACTACAGAGCCATCCCCCCGATAATAATCATCAGCATCTTAAAATTTATGTTATGCATATCACATTAACAAATTAAAATAAAGAATTATAAAGCATGTATAAAAAAATGTGTTGCGCTATATAGCTACATGTATAAGAGAGTTTTAATATTTTCGTGGGTAATGCTCCAAATATCTAATCTCTATATTAGTATTATGTATACTTAACAACAAATACACCAACAAGTAAATATTAAAAAAAGGGTGATTATGGTTAACTTCTTTGTATATAGGTTTTTGAAAAAAATTATACATATTTACAATGACAATATTTAATAAATAGAATTAAAAATAAGAATGCATAGAATTAATTTTTTTGGGTGTGGTTAACAGACTCCAGAGAAAATCATAGTTCTAGGTAGATCCACTCGAAGAGATGACTTCCCACCAATTCATTAACAAAGCCTAGCCTAACACTAAGAGCATCAAGGATAATTGACCCCATGACCTCTCAATAGAAAGTTGCTTTAACTACAAGAACTTAACCAATTGAGCTAACCCTCAACATTACTAAAAATTCAATTATATATTAAAATAAATTTATTAAAAATTGTTAATTAAATGTAATATATTCCATTGGGAGAAATGTTGTTATTTTGTCTATTCATTTCAATTCTTGCATATCCTTGTAATAGCTTCTAGATTTGTTATTGGATTGAGAGGTGCTCTCATCCTAGTATGGCAATGATGTTGTAATGTTAATAGAAACATTTTGACTTGGTCAAAAAATAGAAATAAAAAAGAAAGAGAAAAAGAGGTCCAAATCTCTCTAATTAAAATTATAAAAATTAAAATATCAAAATTATAATTTTAACTGTAAAACTATAAGGTTTAATTAAACTATAAAATTATTGTGGTTTACAAGTCCATGTTATTGCATGGCCTATGGCATTTGTTATGATGAAACCTATTTAAAAGGCTCGAGGAAATTCATTATGGAATCCGAGATTACCAACGTATATCCATTTAACTTCGAACCTAATCCCCCTCAAAATTAAGTAAATACAAATTTAAGATGAATCTAGCCCAGCCTAATAATTTCTCACATATTAACATAGTTTATTACATACAACTCCCTCCAAAAAATAAACATAATTTTTCCCTTAAAAATTATTGCCAGGGTAAACATGTGAGGAAGAGTTACTATGACATGACCCAATCGCCTAGGTCCCATTAAGGAAGTGGGACCGACAACTGATGACAAAATGACCTTTCACAACATCCTACAGGTGATATAAGACACACAAGAGTTGATAAACCATCCGAGGTGGTCAAACCCTAAGCCTCAGTGCTCCTTTTATGCCCTGAGCCCTAAACTACACCCACAACAAGGCATCCATGTCAACCACATGCATAATCTTGCATCCATGTGGTTCCAACCTAAAATGTCCATTTCAGAGCATGTGGTCTTGGATTCTGAGCCTAAATTCCAGGTAAACCTTCAGACCACTGCCCAAAACTTCCCGTAACTTCTCAGATGCATCAATGACATACCAAGAAAGATAAACACTCAAAATTGAGTCAGAGACTTGACCTAACTAGGCCTAACCATGACAGTCATTTTGTCAAACACATTGTGAACATGTAATCTACAGGTCATAAATGCATATTTGAACATAGGGGGTTTGAGACTTATGTGATAATCATCAAGAAGGTCTAACACCCTACCATAATAGTTGCAATAACATCTATTAGGTCATTCATTTAATAACCATTCATTTACCAATCAAAACATAATAAGAGCCATAACTAGAATCTTTCATGAAACCATGCTTATAACCAACATATATCTAGAATAATAAAAATGATAGAATAACAATCAAAGCCACATAACGACAACTATAAATAATCATGAAGTAGAACATGAAAATAACTCTTATTAACATATGCAAAAGGCAACCAGTCAGGAACTTCCATGTACCACCCGACCATAGATTGGGCTGAACCAAATATTTCTTTCAACCAATCACCCATGTGCCATATTCCAATCATGAATGTGGGACGCACAAAAAAAGAACCCTGGCTTCCTCAGGATTTACCGCAATCCTGCCAAAATTGATCACGTGATGACTAGGCCCTAACAAGCTTGGATGCCTATAAATTTCTTCACCAATGCTTAAGGAATTTGCTTGTCTCCACCCTCAGGCTTTACTGTAATCTTGCCAAAACTGGTCAAAGGATTCATAGGCCCTTGGGAAATTTCCTGAGACCACCTCACCCAATTCCAAAACCATCCAACAATCCAAAGCTCAACCAAATGAAAGAACCCCATCACACCATGTCTATCTGGAAAAGTCAAGGCAAGGATGAAATCACTGTCACACCTGGAAAAACCCATGCAAATGACAACAAAAGAGACAAATTCACACATGCATGTACCATGCATGACAAAACTAGCAAGGAAGTCATACATTCAACTCGATACTTGCAAAGCAATCATGCTGTAATTGATTGATCCAACTTTTCCTTGTTTGATCCTTGCTCTCCTTTGCTTTCATGCTTTTCCTTTTCCATCCTTTTTCCAATGCTAGAGTGATCCAAGAATCTCTAAGTATGCAAGAGTATGAGGGATAGAGAATAGAGAGAGAGCTCCACCATAGAACTGTCAAAAGCTATGAACTGATCCTCATAAGCCTTTTTATTATTAAGGCCTTTATTTTCTTCAATTTCTCTAATTTTCCTTTAATTTACTCCTCACATGCAAACCTGTGACCTTTCACCTTCCTTTTCTCCTATTTTGCATTATTTTCATAAATAAAATACCAAATAATGCCTCTTTTCCTTTTCAAAGCCTTTGCCAATTTCCTTAGCCATAATAAGCCAAATGAACAACCACTAGGATGTTTTTTCCCAAAATTCATCTTGGAATACGTGTCCCATGACCTTGGTATTATATTTCCTTTATTAACTTTATTACATGAACTTTTAACCTGGGGATGTTACAAACCCCTCACCCTTAGGGGAAAACCGTCTTCAGTGTTCAATGACACCTATAAGTAGCAAGACCGTTGAAAACCAAAACATACTACCCATGGAGCTTTATAACTTAACTCGATGCAATATTTACAATGAACAACCTATTAAAAAGCAAAACCAACATGACAAACATGAAGACATGATAACCATACTACTTATTGGAGCTTTATAACATAGCTCATTGTGATATCTACAATAAAAAAACATACATAATATGCACATATACCAAAACTCCTTTGCCTCAACTGAAAAAAAATGAAGGATACATAGCTCGCATTTGATCAACCATCTCCCATATAGCTTCATCGGGCCCAAATTGCTTCCACTGCACTTTAACTTGCTTGATTGCTTGGTTCTGGAGCATGAGCATAATTTGATGCAATATGCACTAAGGTTTTAGCTAGAATTATCCTTCTGGATCCACCTGCAATATATACCAATCAATCACATGATCAACATATTTCACATATATTTTAAGCAATGAAACATGGAAAACATCATGGACTTTTACTGTCGGAGGCAGTGCAAGTCTGTAGGCCATTGGTCCAGTCCTCTTAAGGATCTCAAAAAGCCCGAAATACTGAGGTGCCAAATTGGCACATGATCCAATCCTGACAGAGCTCCTCTTGGGATTTATGCGCAAGTACACATGCTCCTCAACCTTAAACTCTTTAAATTCCCTATGCTGATTTGCATAACTCTTTTGTCTATCCTGTGCTACCTTTAGGTTCTTCTTGATAACCTGCATTTCCTGTTCCATCTCTGCCAACATCTTTGGTCCTATCAATCCCTGCTCACTAAATCACTCTATCTGAATGGAGTATTACAAATCCACCCATAAAGTGCCTCAAGCAAACTCATCCTCAGCGACTCATGATACCCATTGTTGTAAGCAAACTCAACAAGTGGAAGATACTCCTCCCACCTTTGCTGGTGCATGACATACATTCTCAACATGTCCTCCAAAATCCTGTTGACCTTCTTTGTCTGTCCATTTGTCTATGGATGATGAGTTGTATTGAAAGGCCAAACATATGCCTATAGTGGTGTTTTCATTGCTATGGGGTACCAAAAGACACCTTCTTAGCAGTTGGTTGTTTCTTGCAAATAAAATACTGATAATTGGTTGTTGTTAGTGGACAAACGTGAGTAAACAAAGCACTGTAAATGGTGAGAATAATGCATACATAAACATAAAATAAAAAATATAAGATAAACACATAAATAATCCTTAATGAAGCAAACAAGTCAACAATGTAATGGAACAGTGCTCCCTTTATTAACTACTAAATGTAGAAGAGATACAATTGATGAATACTAAACACTTGGAGATAATTCTTTGAGAAATGGTGCTAAAAAATCCTCAACAAGGAGGTTCCTTTCATCAATCTCTTTGCAATATTCTCCTCTCTCTGAAAGAAGTATGATGACTCTCCCAATGATGAAATCCTCTTCCACTAGAATGTTGGATTGCTGAGAAGCAAATTTCAGCATAACAATGCTCTTCTTCTTCTTATTTTTGGTTCTCTAATGGCTTATTTATATTGAATTTTTAATTCCTCTTCCCTCTCCTGGTCCATTAATGAGAAAATGACTTATGATTAGGACAAGAGGATCCCTTAGGGGCTGCATATCTCTAGTTCGACTTGAAATTGATCGTCCTTGACTGGTACATGTTAGGGAATCCAATCTTCCAAGTGTGTGAAGTGGTCCCAGACTGCTGAGTTGGACTTTTGTTTGAGTGTGCGACTATCGAAGGAAAATTTGCACAGTCTCTTAATTCGGCCTTTGGATGGGCTGCACGAGTAAATTTTATAATTGAAACCTTTGGAAAAGTTTTGAATTTTATACTTCATGATGTTTTCAACTAGAAAGCTTTCACTTGTACGTTTTGCCAGATGAATTTGGGCGTCATATGGATTGTACAAATATGTGTAGGTTTTTCCATGTTAACAATTCCCCCCTAATGTATGAGGTTAGGAGAAAATGTATAGCTGAAATACATCACATTTTTCTGCTGATTGAGAGTCTAATCAACTTCTTAAGAGAGAAAATAACGTGTGGTGAAGATAAGTAGGGAAAAACCTTGACTGAGGATGAAAGATAACCATGCTTTGAAGAAATGCTAATAAAAAAGTGTCTATACGAGGCAGGCATGTCACATGCTTCTTATGATGACTAGTGACTAACTATTATAATCATACATGAAATATTCATGTCAAGTTAACGTTGGGGTGGCTCACATGTTGCTGGTTGATGATGATAATTTCTTATGCCCTCAAGGGCGCTATTGAAAAATAAAATGAATGAGGTCCCCCCATGCATAAAAAGTGAAGCATTGCTGAGTGAGGTGCTCATGGATACATGGGTCTTCGACTCTAGGTATCTCCCACGCATCATAATGTAAGTGCTGTTGAATGAGCTGCTAAGCGATTCATAGGTCTTCGACTAAATGAGAGAACTACAATGATCATGACGTACGATACTACCTTGACATGAAAAGGTTATGTTGGTTTCGAATTTCAAGGAGACCGATGACATCAATGGGCAATAGTGATTCCCACTGTGCCACCCAAGGATGTGCCATAGGGGGGGAGCACGGTACTGCTTCGATCCTTGAGGTCGATACGAAAGAAGTGCTAACTTGTGAAAATGTTGATTTGGAGAATCAAGATGAAGGATAAAGATGACTGTAATATGCTGGGTCAACAAGGAATGATAATGCAAGCTGACAATATGAAGGGATATGGACAACTGCCCGAGGTTGGAGCTATAATGCGAGTGGTAGAAGTCATTTTTTTTTTGGGCAATGTCCCTGGAGTCAATAGGACATCCAGGGTAGGTATAAGTAGGTTCTGGCTATCGTAATAAATGAATGGTGCGGTGGTAAGCGAGCTCCAACCAAGGACGACTAGTGACTACCACCGGGTATGAGAATTGAAAATATGGGTGGGAACCCTTTTCCTAATTTTTTTTTGGTACACTTGCCAAAATAATATAAAGTTGGTTTGGGATGTACATACATGGAGACAGATTCCCCTTGAAAAAAACGACCTATGTAATGATGCAGGTAGGGTTTTTTGCTGAGGGCGGGGGACACATGGGTTTGTCTTTGTGTGAGGTAGATGAGGTGGATGAAGTGACGAAAATTGGTTGTGTCATACAGAGTGATGGTAGGCCAAATGTAGAACATGGGGGTGCATTCAACTTGATCAGAAACAACAAAAATATAAAAGGGGCGGCCTAGGAGTAGGGTTGGTAAGAAATAAGTAAAGAAGAGGAGAATGAGGTTGATCTTAAAGACATGCGAATGATATGGCTCTCGAGATTGAGTGAATGGTCATGGATCCCAATAGTGTGTGGGGATCTATAAAATGGGGTGATCCATGAATGGGGAGATACTATCGATCAACATGGATATTTACCATGTGTAAGGGAAGGTGGTGGTAAACGTGGTCGAGATGATGTACCCTATGGTACATTTCAGAGAAATGATATCAGGATATGCAAAGCTTTATAGGAAGCCTATCATGCTTGGTGGAGGATGATACCTTAACTATCAATGGCCTCTAGGGGATTGATTTTGATGGGAAGCTACTGGTATACCTACAAGTTCGACAACCAATACCCCAAGTGAAAACATCTTAACGAAAACATATTTAAGATGAAATCTATGAAACAATATGAACCGAAAAACATGGGAAGATGCACCTGAAGGGGTACTCTGAACGTGAGACAGGCCCAAAAATGTGTCTAAGAGCGAAATGGAATGAAGGGTACCATGATGAAGATGAGGTTGTCCTAATACTCATGTAGCTGACAATTTTCAAAAATGTAGTCGTGGGCTCCTGAATGGGGCTTTGGAAGGTGACAAAGAGGGCAATATATAGGGAAAAGTGGGCCATATGCCACCTCATTTGTACTTTCTGACTTGGAGAACAGAGCTAGGTGGTTTGTGATCAACACTAAATTTTTCAATGAATGGTGTAGGGTAGTTGTCCTTGGGAAACACTTTATTCAAATCTCGAAAATTAGTACAAACACGATTGGTGACTTGTTTTTTCATGATGGTACAAGATTGGAAACCCAAGAAGTGTAAGTGATAGGATAAATGAAACCAACTTTGTGGAGCTTGTCAATTTCATTATTGATTGCATATGCTTTAGAAGGATGGAGCTAACGTTTCCTTTGCCTAATGGGGTGGGCGTTGGGCCAGGTGTCAATATGGTGCTTCATGATGGTGGGACTGATGCCTGGAATTTCAGAGTAAGGCCATGCAAATATATCCCTATATCCTTGGAACAATATTGTGTATGAGGCCACCTCCTTTGGGGAGCATGCTTCCCCTAATGAGATCTATTCAATTATGCCATGTTTATTTGAAATATCAACCTTAATGGTAGGTGAGATATTTGACATGTTCCCCTTCTCGAATGCATCTGGTGTCCGGATGGGAATTGTAAACCAATCTATCTGTCCTGGAGGTAGGAAATCCTTTGATTCTATTGTGAAAATATCATGGCTTGGTGCATCAATAGGCACAAATGCTTTTTTTAGGTAGAAAGAATGAACGGTGATGCATGGTGTCCCATGGAAATTCAAGTTCTGTCATTTCCTCTAGAATATCTTTGTCTGAGTGAAAAATATTATCTAATGTTGAACTGGGTTGTGAGAGGCCTTGATGGTGGAGTTCAGGCCTAGCTATGCTGGTAGAAAAGGAAGAGTATGATTCAGTGGTTGATTATGTAGAACCCATCGAAGTTGACAATGTGCAGATGGGATGGATTTGCATCGTCAGTGATGGTACCACCTTTGTGGTGGCTTTTACAGTCTCAACACCAAAAAATGATGAGTAGACAACCCGAATTAGGGTTCCTAAGGAAGAGGAAATGAATCGTATTTAATGTTGTGTGTCATCATCATTAGGCGGTGGTAGAATCTCCGTAATGGTGGATTGATATTGAGTGGAAGGAAGTTCCCGCAACCAAATTGGCATCTTAGGAGCCAAAGCATCTTCCTCTATGTGAGGCTAGTGTTTAGGGATATGGTGAACTTGTGGATGCCAGATCCTACTTTTTCTAAATGTTTGTAACATAAGACATGTCTCAAAACTATGAGATTTGTTGGTGTAAATATTTCACGGAAAACTAGTGTTAACATGATAAATGGTGTGGGTGTCAGCATCGCCCATAGTGTAATATGACGACGTGTGGTTTGTGTCATGAGATGGGGCATTTATGGGTGCTGGCCACCTCTAGATCTTTGTATCGACATGTTGTGTTTACCCAATGTTAGTTTGTCTTAATGATGCTCTTGCTGCTCGAAAACATGGAAGGTAATGGAAATTTTGCGTATGGTGTGCTTGGGAGTAGATGTGACAATGATTGCATGAGCGTCTAGCTTGATTTGAGCGAGTAGGTTGAGGAATATGGACCAAAAAGCAAAATATGTCTCTAATCTTTCCCAATTCCTGACATTGATTGACCAGATGGATAGGTCTGTCACATAGGGCCCGTGTTTTGGGAGGTTTTGACAATACTGCCAGAGGCCGTTTTGCAATCCTTCTAGATCTTGACTGAGGGTAGGAGGTAACATGGTGATGGGTGCCTAGATGAATCACAAGAAGTTTTTTTTCCTCGAGCACGCATAAGATGATTTTGGATTCGTCATCCCTCATTAGTGTGGTGTTATCTGGTGATTGGGTATCTTTTTTCACAAATGTTGAGTTCTCGACAATGAATTGGCACATAAAAGCCGATGTTTCATGGAATCAGGGAAGGGTTGGGCAAAACTGAGTATGATGGTTTCACGTACAAATTTGGAAACTATGACTTTTACACCTGGGTCTATTACTAGGGACAACTTGGGGGGACGGGTACCAATAAGTGCCTGTAACTTGGGACACTGGTTAACTAGATGTTCCGGTTCATCGCATAAGGCACACGTGAAGGTAGGTTGAGGTGTCACTAATTCTGGTTGCCTCCTTGTATGGTGGGAGGTTGTGTGACCATGGCTGTAAGGGGAATATGAGCATGAAGCTTCTTCCTCAAAAACACAAAGATGGTTTTGGATCCATCATTTAGCACTAGCGTGGTGGGAAGTGATGGAGCCATAGTATTGGCTTGAGCAAGTGTAGTCAATGCATCTCGATATTGAGGGATTTAGGGGAAATGATGAGTGTAATTCTCATACTCCGTGCATATAGCGCATGCATGGTTAGTGCACAATGTCTTATTGTGTGCTAGTGTGGCATTCTCTATGGCAGGTGGAGGCGGGGTCACTGGATTTTTTTGGGAATGCAGAAGAGCTTTTAACTACTCTAACTCGGGGAACTTATTGGTAGGGTGTCCAACTACTTTACACAAAGCACAGGGTGGAGGTACCTTGGATGAGGAAGAGTTTGAGGCTTCCCCCTTCTTGCCTTTTGCTTATCCCTCTTGCTGGCACCAACTGGTGTCGATGCAGGCATTGCTCATTTTGGGGTGGTTTCCTGAGAAGGGGCAATATGAATGATGCCTCTCGAAGTGATACCTAAGCTTTCTGAAATGTCCCGAGGGGCCAGCTACCAGATCGGTCTTGCGAGAGCCATATTTGGTAATAACGTAGAATCAGCAGTTGCAACACTAATGGTACTTGGAACTGGTTCTTGACTCCGGGGGGTGTTTGCTGAACTCATCAAGCACAATAGAGCTCCTGTGCATGCAGGAATGGCCTCCAACAAAGGGGGGCCTCCAGGGTATGTATCAAGGATTGTTGATAGTTTAAATTGCCTAGGTCCAAATTCAGTGAAGGTTGTGACCAACTCAAGGGAAGATCCTACGAAAGGTAACATACCATCAGGGGTGGTGGATATATTCTTCTCATAGTTTGTGAGTTGGTCAACCGTAACAATTTTTCCATCGCGAGGGAACATAATTATCATGAATACATAATATTCCATTGCAGTAATTGCATACATGTAACTTTGGCCAAGCAGGATATTGTAATCCAACTGTGCGTCCATGACTTCTATGTCAATGAGCACAATTTTACCAGCGAGTTGCACCGACACGTCTTGGAATAATCCAATGGGGGAAGAAGGGCACTTGTCATATGCTCTAAGATTGATGTCAGATGGTTTGAGTTTGTGAGATTCAAGTTTTTTCCAAACTGTTTTGGACATAATACATGTAGATTCTTCTTCATCGATTATGCAGCAGTGGATGTTGATATTCCAGATTGTGACCGGAATTCAGAAGGTGACTATCGATGGAAGACACGGGGCAACGTTATCCAAGTCAAAAGCCATTAAACAAGAATCACAAGGGTTGATTGCGCCTAATGCAAAAATTAAGGTTTTTCGTTGGGTTGGGCATGTTTGCAAGACTTCCAATGCCGACATAACTGATGGGGATTGGGCTAAGTCATCGATTATGCCGTAAAGGACCTTTGACAATTTTTGGGATGGGTTCTATAGGATGTTGAGGGATCAAAGGTGATATAGGTGCTACAATGGTTAAGGTGGATGATTTGGTTTCTGGTGGAGTTCCATAATCCTGGTTTCGCATCTGCAAGAGAATGTCTTCCCCTGCCATGTAAATGTCACGACTTGAGGTATTTTGGAAAATTCCTCCAAGAGGATTATGATATTGTTTATGGGAGGGTTCTTGCTAAGCATTTACCACTCCCTGATGGGGGAAGGGTTTCTGCATTACTGTAGTTTGTTGGTTTTTCCCCCTGCCCCCTAGTATCTTTCATCCTTTTCAACTCTGGGAGTTGAGGGTAATGATGGGTGTAATGACCGTACTCCACGCAGATGGAAAAAGCATCATTAGTCCGTTAATTAGGGTTCTTGTTTTGCCTTTGTGGGTTAATATTGGTTTGTCCTTGGTTTGGATTCTGGTTGGGTTCCCCCCTTCCAGTGCCCGAAGAGGTTGTTGCTGATTGTTGCCCCCATGTCCAGGTTCCACCTTTGGCTTGTCCTTTACTTTTTTCTTAGCAACACTAGGTGGGTTCGCTGTGTTTGGTTGTTTAAATGATTGTTGCTGTTGAGGGAGATAAGGTTGCACAAAATTAACCCTTGCATTAGCCTATGCTGGTAGGTTATTCTATTGAGGTACTAGAAAAGGGAACCATAGACCCCCTTATCTTTGGATGACATATGCATTATGGGAAGTGGAAACCACTTCTGCATTCCTAGGGGAGTACATATTTCCCTGTGTGTGAGGATATGGGACACCCCATGTGGGAGGGTATTGGCCACCCTATGTGGGCGGGTATTGGTTAACCTGTATAACAAGATTCTACATAGGTGTAGGTTGACAGGGATAATATAGTGTGTTTTACAATGGTGATATTGCAAGTGTGGCACCAAATGGTTGGCTACTACATGTATTTCCAGAGTACTGGAAGGTGTTTCCTGCTTGATTTTGGGCTATGGTCTCGATCAGTCTATCTGCAACACTAGATGCACTTGGTAAATCTGGTTTAAAATTTTGTAGGTAAGGCACATCTAGAAGAACATGTTATAAGTATCCAAATTGTGTGTATATGAGCTCTAATTGTTGAGCTTTGCTAATAGCCTCTTCCTCATTTTGTGGGGATGAATTCACCATATGTTTTGAGATTTCTGACGTGAGAGATCTTAAAAACAAGTCAAGGAGGAGTTTTACTTCCAAATGGACTTTGCACAAGCTACAACGTTTCCACCATTCATGGATGTGGTCTGATATGTGCTTAGCAAATGTTTGCTTGAAATGGGTTAGGAGTTCTAGTATCAAGTCTTGGCAGACCAGGAGCTGAAGAATGTGAGGAATGCTATGCCTAGAGAATCGAAGTTCCCATGTGACCCAGAGGGTTGTCCTATGTACTATTTTTCTACGACTCTATGAGGGTGTGTTGAAACAGTCATTGTTGAATAGTGCCTTTCGTGATACTATTAGATGAACACCAAATTTGAAAGGTGATGACATGGTTTCCCATATGTTCTCCTTGTTTCCCTTCGAATTTTGGGACATTCGAAGGTAACTTACTTGGCATGGGTGACCAATTTGGGCCATGTGAAATAGGGTCATTGGTTAACTGACTTAAATAAGGCATATTTAAGGAAGCTAAAAATGGGACTTGAAAGTTGTTTTCCATTGAAAAACTATTTTGAATAACTATATGTAAAGGGTTACCTAATGGGGGTGGTTACCTTGGTGGGAACTACATGGACTCCCACGAGGAGTGTTGTGTGGGCTCCCCTTAGGGGTAGTGTGAGGGGTCCCCTGAGGGGTAGTGTGTGGAGTCCCTTGAGGTGTTGTGAAAGTAGTGTTTTGACGAAGATGAGTCCTAATCAAAGTTGCACTGAGAAAGGATGATCCTACTGTGTTGTGTCTTCTACACCTAAACAACGAGAGACCTAGCACACCTCCTGGTAATGGGGGAAGATTTTGGAAAAATATAGAGTGACGAGGAGCCATGGGGTCCCCTATGGTGTCACATAGGGTGTGTGTCACTTCGTGTGATGAGGGAAGGAGATAAGTATCAAAGAAAGTAAATCCCATAAATAAAAAAGTGAAAAATAAAATGATTACTTTCCCTTTAACTTATGCTATGTGATCAATAAAACAAAAAATGGTTTTCATTTATTTTTACGTATGATAAAAGATCTTATGAAGACTTATTCGTCCTTACCACTCTGAAAAGTAACTAGGCCTTGCAGAGATATATTTTGTTGTGTATTGGGGCAACGTCCCGAGAGAATATGCAACACTTTCCATCAGCCAAAGAATGAACCAAGGTAATGGATGAGGCTTTAATGTTGCTCGCACCTCCACCTATAGGGAAAAGATTCCCTAATTTTGGTCACTAAGATACCTTTTTCCCACATGAGAAGTTGAGTCTTTATCTTCTTGGTAGTCACTTACCAGTACCGAGCACTAGATGGGTCTGGTATCCCCAAATAGTAATGCAGACATTGGACCTAAGTCGAACCCCCTATGAATTGGGTTTCTGATGTGCTCGAGTAGTCTTTTCCATGTGATAATGAAGGATTTTAAGCACTCTAAAAGTTAACTTCTATATTTCAGAGATGTAACATGACTATGATGGCTTATGGGATGCCTACCCCTAATGGTCCTAACTTGAACTATAAATTCTTTTGTGGCCCTTGTGGGGAAATTTAGTTGGTTCAAGTTATGGTTGCTTTGAAAAGTCTTGCTTCACTTATGGTGTGAGAATATAAGCAAAAATAAACTAAGTACAAAAAGCTCCAGAAATTGGATGCCCTTCTGTACAAAGATTATAGAATCTTAATGTGTGATGTGTAATGTGTGTGCAATTGGCAAGGTGAACATACAAAGTTTGATAAGGTAGATATTTGATGGTCTGTTACAATACTCTCTAATTACACGAAGTGTTGATTGTTCCTGCATGAAAAAAGAAATGATATGTGGATAATGGTCCACTTACTCTTTTCCTATTATACTATGTGTGCCTAAAGGGAGATGGAAAACTTAAGTGCTTTAAGAAAGCTTTCATATGAAAGCCCAAGTTCATCTAAAAGATGCAAGGGAAGCACAAATTATTTACTTTCTGTAATAACACTTGGTCCTAGTAAAAAAAAACTAATGAAATAAAAATTCTTTGGTTAGTAACATGATTTGTGGATAATGGGCCACTTACTCCTTTACTAATCGATCTATGTGAGAAATGTTAATAAAAAGCAAACATTATGTAATTGCTCTACTAATAGTGATTAGTGGAGCAACTAGGCAATCTGAAGTAATGAGAATTTTTTTTGCATAGGTGAAGGCAATTCACTAAAGGCTACCAATCACCTAGGAAAGAAAAATTGACATGTTTTTTATGCTCTATGTAAACCACATGAGTTTTCCTGTGCACAGACGTGTGTGTGCATATGTCTCGACAAAAGCCACGTGACCGACAAAAAAAATTAAAAAGTTAGGCTTTCCAGCTGAAAGCAGGTCCAAAACGTCATGCAAAAATTCCAGAGAGGTGATGAACGCGCCAAACAATGATAATGTAGAGAGAAGGTCATGCAAAAACAACTGTTAGAGTAAACAAAAGAAACTAGTGGATTCGCCGAATCTGTAGTGGTATTTTTGTTGCTATGGGGTACCAAAAGACATCTTCTTAACAATTGGTTGTTCCCTGCAAAGATAATACAAATAATTGGTTGTTGTTAGTGGACAAACATGAGTAAACAGAGAAATGTAAATGGTGAGAACAATGCATACATAAACAAAAACTAAAATCTAGAATCTATGGGAGGGTCCCTGCTAAGTATTTACCACTCCCTTTATTGACTGTTGAATGTAGAAGAGATATAATTGATGAGTACTAAACACTTGGAGAGATCTTTTTTAACAGTGGTGCTAAAAAATCCTCAACAAGGAGGTTCCTTTCCTCAATCTCTTTGTAAGCTTCTCCTCTCTCTCAAATAAGTATGAAGACTCTGTCAATGATGAAATCCTCTTCCACTAGAATGTTGGATTCCCGAGGAGAAAATTTTCCAGCATAACAATGCTCTACTTCTTCTTGTTTTTAGTTCTCCAATGGCCCGTTTATATAGAATTTTGAATTCCTCTTCCTTCTCTTGGTCCATTAATGAGAAAATGACTTATGAGTATGATAAGAGTATCCCTTGGTGGCTGCATATCTCTAGGTCGACTCAAAATCGATTGTCCTTAACTAGTACATGTAAGGGAATCCCATATTCCAAGTGTGTGAAGTGGTCACGAACTGCTAAGTCAGAATTTTGTTTGATTGCATGGTTATCGAAGGAAATTCCACGTGGTCTCTTATTTGGCCTTTGGATAGGCCACACAGGTAAATTTTACAATTGAAACCTTTGGAGAAGTTTTGATTTTTGTAATTCATGATGTTTTCATCTGGAAATTCTTCACCTGTACATTCTACTGGATGACTTTAGGCATCATCTGGATTGTACAAATGTGTGTATGATTTTCCCATGTTAATAATACCCAAACCTGCAAATAACTCCTTCCAAAACCTAGAAGTGAACTTGGCATCTCCGTCTGACATAATCTTCTTAGGAATACCATGTAACCTCACTATCTCTCTAATGAATACCTATGCTACCTCACTAACTGAATGAGTAGACTTCACTGGAATAAAGTGAGCTACTTGTGTCATCCCGTCAACCACAACCATGATAGAATCATATTGTCTAGATGTCCTCAACAAACCTGTGATGAAATCCATTAAAATGACCTCCCATTTCTAGTTTGGAATTAGAATTGGATGTAATAAACCACTTGGATACTTACACTATGATTTCACCTGTTGAAAATCCAAACACCTTGTGACGAACTCAGCTACCTGTTACTTCAGATTCGGCCAGTAGTAGAATTTATTAACCACTGTTAGAGTCATGATATTTTGAATGACTTGAATATTGCTTGACATGAAATTCCCGCAATATAAGGTTCTTGAGCTCACTGTTGTTTGGCACATAGATCTTGTCCCTAAATCTCAAGAAACCATCTATCGTGAGATGATAATCCACATCTTGATCACCAGTATCCTGTTGCTGTAACCTATGCCTAAGCTCCCTATACCTATCATCTTGTTGTCTTGCCTGTAAGATTGAATCTTGTAAATTTTTCCCATATGAACTCATAGCTGCTATGTGATTCACCTACACTCTTCTGCTAAGAGCATTTGCAACCCTGTTCTCTTTACCCTTAATGTATCTGATCTCGAAGTCAAATTCACTAAGCATGGAAAACCATGTGGCTTGCATGGCATTCAAATTTGGTTGGTCAAATAAGTATCTCATCCCACTATGTTCACTCATCAATACAAACCTCTTGCCAAGAATATAGTGTCTCCACATCTTCAATGCATGAATGATCGCTGCCAACTCAATATCTTGTGTCACATAGTTATGCTCATGCTCATTTAGTTTCCTTGACTCATAGCATACTACTTGTCCCTCTTACATCAAGACTCCACCAAGTCCTCTCTTTCAAGCATCTGTACATATCACAAAATATTTATCCAGATATGCAATCTTTAGAAATGGATCGTTTGTAAGAAAATACTTCAAATACTCAAAACTGGCTGCACATTCCCTTGTCCATTCAAATTTATTTACTTTCCTCTACAATGATGTAATAGGATAGGAAATCCATGATAGTTTCTTGATGAAACTTCTATAATAACCTGCTAACCCCATGAATGATATAACCTCATCCAAATTTCTAGGAGCTTCCCATTCCATGATAGCTCTAAGCTTTTCCGGATCCACTACTATGCCTTCCTTGGAAACAACATGTCCCAAGTAATGTACCTATATCTAAAAGAAGCTGCACTTACTAAGCTTGGCATACAACTAATGCTGTCTTAGCAATATCAACACTACTTCTAAGTGTTCAACATGCTCTTCCTCATTCTTATAATATATAAATATATCATCAATGAATCATAATCACAAACTTGTCCAGATAAAGGCGCAACACACTATTCATCAAACACATGAAAGTAGCTAGAGTATTAGTCAAACCAAAAGTAACCACACCAAACTCATAATTCCCATACCTGGTCTGGAAAGGATTCTTGTAGATATCCTCTTCTTTGATGCATACCTAATGGTATCCTGATCTCAGTTCAATCTTTGATAACACTGCTACTCCCTTCAACTGGTCAAACAAGTCATCGATCCTTGGAAATGGGTACCTGTTTTTGATCGTCACCTTGTTCAACTATTTGTAATCAATGTAAAACCTAACAATACCATCCTTTTTCTTCACGAACAACACTAGTGCACCCCAAGGTGATACACTTGACCTAATATATCCCTTGTCAAGCATTTCCTTCAACTGAAACTTCAATTCCACTGGCTTTGGAGTGCTCATTCTGTAAGGTGCCTTTGATGCTGGTGCTGCCCCTAGTACGAAATCAATAGAAAAGTCCACTTCCCTATGAGGCGGTAACTTTGAAATCTCTGTTGGGAAAATTTGTTACCTCTTCAAGACTTCTGCATCCTAAACATCCTTACCTTTATCACTAGAAATATGCACTACAAACAATACACACCCTTTTCTACGACTATGCTTTTCCTCCATTGTTATAACCATTCTAATTGATGTCGCCTTCTTCTTACCTCGCAATATTCTCTATTATCCATTGTCATCCAAGAACTTAATAGCCTTTTCATAACAATACACCTTAGTCTTATGAGTATACAACCAATTCATACCCATAAGCATACTGTATGATCTCGATTGAAGCACATTCAAATGCAATGATGTAGGCATACCATTCAAATCAAATGCACAAACTCTTACCCAATGATGAACTCTTTTATTGGTACTTGTAGCCAACTGCACTAACCAAGAATTTTCATGCACTTATTTTCTCAAACCACACTTATCCACCAATTCAGGGTTAACCTACCCATAATTAGATATAAGGTCAATTAAAATAGAAACAAATCGATCGCAAAGCTTACCATCCATCTCTATAATAGATGCCTGGTGATATGCCTTCTTGTTATCTAGTGTTGCATAGATACGAGGAATTCTCTACCCAACATCCCCAACTGTCTACGCCTCTTGCGAACTGTAGATCTGAGGCCTAACACTATTATATGATGAACAATCCTTCTTGAGATGCTCCTTGCCACATATCCAACACTATAACTATCTCCTACCATCACCTCTATTCTGCTTCTCTCTAGGCTGCGACCCATGTCCCTTCTCAACTACCTTAAACTTCTTGTAAGAAGCAACATTCTCTTTCTCACCTGCATCTTTAGGTCTAGTTCGCTTTGGTGGCCATTTACTTTTATTCTTGTCATTCCATTTCCAACCCTACTTAGATTCAATCTTACGCTATGATTTCTCATTACAATGCTTCAACTTCCCAATTACTTCTTCCAGTGACCAAGGCTCATCATACTCAATCTGATCCTTAAAAGATAATGGATATCCACTGAAAAACTTATAAAATTTGGATTTATAATCCTTAAGATACAACACATACCTCAAAAACTCCTTGAACTTAGTCGCATACTCCTCATCTGCCATCGATCCCATCTTCAACTCATAAAACTATGCTTTTTTGTCATTGTACCTCTTTTTACAAGTACTTCTTCCTGAAGAGTCTTTTGAGTTCATGCCAACTCAACTCCTTTGTCCTGATGTCTCTGACCCGCTTCACATCTTCCCACCAAATATCTACTTTTCCTCTGAAGCTAAAAATATCTATTATGGTCTTCATGTTCTATGTGTAATCATGCAACTCAAAGAACTTCTTCATCCCAAGTAACTAAGTTTCAATATCTTCTAGTTTCTTAAAATCTCCATCAAATGTAGGTGGTTTGAATTTCTTTAACTGATCCGAAAAATATCCCTTGTCACTCCTTCTGTAAGGATAATAGCGATGATGGCCATGATACCTGTCTGAACTAGAACTAGAATAGAACCCATGTCCACTGCCTCTCCTATCAAGTGTGTCCAAGAAACTGCCATCTATGACTGTATCATCCATGTCCAACCTGTGCTCACCATGAGACTTGCTACCATATTCTCCATTAGTCCTATCCTCCAGTCCATAACTGATATGTGGTTGTCCCTGTCTCTATAAGTCTGACAAACTTTGAAGGATAACTACATTGACCTCTTCTTGTTTCTCTTATTCCCTGGCAAGAATTTCATGTGACTGAATGATCCTATCATTATCTACTTCACAACTTCTTATCTCTGCCTTCAAACTTCTCAATGTGCCTGTTATGTATGGAGATTACTCATCTCTTGGCTACTCATCTAATCTGTAAGGGGGGTCTCGTAAAATGCAATCCACCATTTTTCTAGTCATCTTTAATCCTCTTCTTCCTGCAAACATACCATTTCAGATGAACCAAATACAAACATAATCAACATACCTCAGTGAAGTTCAGGGGAGGCCATCTCATGTGCAAAATTAGTCCATATTAGCATGATACATGTATATACATACACATATCAATATATCAAATTCACGCATGATAATACCAACTCCATACCATGACCTTATGCATGACAAGCATAACCATGGCAATGCATGCATAAAAACCACATAGACACTATCATGCATGCATGCCAAACACATTATGCCCATCCAAGCCAAGTATTGAACCATGCTCTGATACCAACCTGTAACACCTCCCTCCCACATTTACTGAGTTTCACCGGCCTTCCATGGTAAACACACGAGGAAGATCTAGTATGACATGACCCAACCTCCTAGGTCCCATTAAGGAAGTGGGGGTTACAACTAATGACAAACTGACCTTTCACAACATCCTATAGGAGATATAGAACACACAAAAGCTGAGAAACAATCCTAGGTGGCCAAACCCTGAGCTGGAACCCTCCTTCTCTGCCCTGAGACCTCAACCACACCCACAACAATGCCTCCATGCCAACCACATGCACAAGCTTGCATCCATGCGGTTGCAACCTAAAATGTCTAGTTCAGAGCATGCAATCCTGAATTATGAGCGTAAATTCTAGGTCAACCTCCAGACCACTACCCAAAACTTCCTATAACTTTTCAAATGCATAAATGACATACCAACAAAGCTAAACACTCAAAATTGAGTAAGATACTTGACTTAACCAAGCCTAACCATGACAATCATTTCATCAAACACATTGTGGACATGTAATCTATAGGTCATGAATACATATCTGAACATAGAGGTCTGATACTTATCAGAGAATCATCAAGAAGGTCTAATGCCATCTCATCATAGCTTCAATAACATCTATTAGGTCATGCATTCAATAACCATTCATTTACCAATCAAAACATGATAAGAGCCATAACTAGAATTTGTCATGAAACCATGCTTATAACCAGGATATAACCAAAATAATAACAATTATAGAACAAAATCAAAGCCACATAATAACAAGTATAAATACTCATGAAATATAAGAGGAAAAGAGCTCTTATTAACATATGAAAAATCCAACCAAGTCAGGGACTTCCACGTACCACCTGACCATAAATTGGGCTGAACCAAATATTTCTTTCAACCAATCACCCCCATGCCATATTCCAAGCATGAAAGTGGGACTCACAAAAAAAAAACCAGGGCTTCCTCAGGCTTTACCACAATCCCACCGAAACCGGTTAAGGGAATCCTAGGCCTGAAACAAGCACATACACAACTAGGCTTTACCACAATCCTGCCAATCGGTCAAGAGATCACTATGCTCTAACAAGCTTGGATGCCTCCAGATTTCTTCACCAATACCTTGAGGAATTTTCCTGTCTCCACCCTCAGGATTTATCGCAATCCCGCCAAAACCGGTCAAGTGATTCATAGGCCCTTGGGAATTTTCCTGAGACCACCTCACCCGGTTCCAAAACTAGTTAACAATCCAAAGCTCAACCAAATGTAAGAACCCCATCACACCATGGCTATCCAGAAAAGGAAAGGAAATGATGAAACCACTATCACACTTGGAAAAACCCATGCCAATGAAAACAAGAGAGCCAAATACACAAAAGCATGTACCATGCATGCCAAAACTAGCAAGGAAATCATACATGCAACTCAATACCTGCAAAACAATCCCACTATAGTTGCTTGATCTAAATTTTCCTTGTTTGATCCTTGCTCTCCTTTGCTTTCATTCTTTTCCTTTGCCATATGTTTTCCAATGCTAGAGTGATCCAAGAATTCTCTAAGCATGCAAGAGTATGAGAGAGAGAGAGAATAGAGAGAGAGCTCCACCATAGAACTGTCAAAAGCTGTGAACTGATCCTCAGAAGCCTTTTTATTATTGAGGCCTCTATTTTCTTCAATTTCTCTAATTTTCCTTTGATTTCATCCACACATGCAAACCTGTGACCTTTCACCTTCCTTTTCTCCTATTTTCCATTATTTTCATAAATAAAATACCAAATAATGCCTCTTTGCCTTTTCAAAGCCTTTGCCAATGCATTTGCCAATTTCCTTAACCATAATAAGGCAAATGAAAAACCACTAGGATGGGTTTTCCCTAAATTTAGATTGGAATATGTGTCCCATGACCTTGGTCTTATTTTTCCTTTATTAACTTTATTACATGAACTTTTAACCCGGGGCTATTACAGTCCCCTCCCCCCTTAAGCAAACACCATTCTCAGTGTTCAATGACACCTATAACTAGCAAGACCGCTGAAAACCAAAACATATTGCCCATGAAGCTTTATAACTTAGCTTGATGAAATATTTACAATGAACAACCTGTTGAAAAGAAAAACCAACATGACAAACATACTACTTATTGGAGCTTTATAACATAGCTCATTGTGATATTTACAATAAAAACATACATAATATGCACATATACCAAATCTCCTTTGCATCAACTAACAAACAATGAAGGATACATAGCCCACACTTGATCAACCATCTCCCATGTAGCTTCTTCGGGCCCAAGTGCTTCCACTGGACTTTAACTTGCTCGATTGCTTGGTTTCAAAGCATGAGCATCTTTCGATGCAATATGCATTGAGGCTCAGTGGTATTATCCTTCTGGCTCCACCTGCAATACAAACCAATCAATCACATGATCAACATATTTCATCATATCTTTTAAGCAATGAAACATGGAAAACATCATGGACTTTCACTGTCGGAGGCAATGCAAGTCTATAGGCCACTCATCCAGTCCTCTTAAGGATCTCGGAAAGCCCATAATACCGAGGTTCCAAATTGGTACATGATCCAATCCTGAAGGAGCTCCTCTTGGGCTTTATGTGCAAGTACACATGCTCCCCAACCTTAAACTCCTTAAATTCCCTATGCTGATTTGCATAACTCTTTTGTTTATCCTATGCTACCTTTAGATTCTTCTTGATGAGCTTCTTTTCAGGTTCCATCTCTGCCAACATCTTTGGTCCTATTAGTTCCTTGCTCACTGGATCACTCTAGCTACTTGGGCTATTACAACTCCGCCCATAAAGTGCCTCAAGCGAACTCATCCTCAGTGACTCATGATACCCATTGTTGTAAGCAAACTCAACGAGTGGAAGATACTCCTCCCACCTTTGCTGGTGCATAATATAGATTCTCAACATGTCCTCCAAAATCTTGTTGACCCTCTTTGTCTGTCCATCTGTCTGTGGATGATAAGTTGTATTGAAAGGCCAAATATATACCTGTAGTGGTGTTTTTGTTGCTATGGGGTACCAAAAGACACCTTCTTAGCAGTTGGTTGTTCCCTACAAATAAAATAGAAATAATTGGTTGTTGTTAGTGGACAAATGTGAGTAAACAAAGCATTGTAAATGGTGAGAATAATGCATACATAAACAAAAAATAAAAACTAGAAGATAAACACACAAATAATGCTTAATGAAGCAAATAAGTCAACAATGTAATGGAAAATTGCTCCCTTTATTGACTACTGAATGTAGACGAGATATAATTGATTAATACTAAACACTTGGAGATAATTCTTTGAGTAATGGTGCTAAAAAATCCTCAACAAGGAGGTTCCTTTCCTCAATCTCTTTGCAAGATTATCCTCTCTCTCAAAGAAGTATGATGACTCTCTTAATGATGAAATTATCTTCCACTAGAATGTTGGATTGCTGAGGAGCAATTTTTCTAGCACAACAATACTCTAGTTCTGATTTTTTGTTCTCCAATGGCTTGTTTATATAGAATTTTTAATTCCTCTTCCCTATCTTGTTCCATTAACAAGAAAATGACTTGTGAGTAGGACAAGAGGATCCCTTGGGGGCTGCATATCTCTAGGTCGACTTGAAATCGATTGTCCTTGTTTGGTACATGTTAGGGAGTCCAATATTCCAAGTGTGTGAAGTGGTCTCAGATTTTTGAGTTGGAATTTTTTTAATTATGCGACTATCAAAGGAAAATTTGTGCAGTCTCTTATTTCAGCCTTGGGATGGATAGTGCGGGTAAATTTTATAATTGAAACCTTCGGAGAAGTTTTGATTTTTATACTTCATGATTTTTTTCAGCTGGAAAGTCTTAATCTTTACATTGTTCCGGATGAGTTTGGGCGTCATCTGGATTGTACAAATGTGTGTATGATTTTTCCATGTTAACAGTTGCCCCCTGATGTATGAGGTTAGGAGCAAACGTTTAGCCAAAATACACCACGTTTTTATGTGCTGATTGAGAGTCTGATCAAGTTCTTAAGAGAGAAATAACATGTTATGAATATTAGTAAGGAAAAACATTGACTGAAGATGAAAGATAACCATGCTTTGAAGAAATGCTAATAAAAAGGTGTCTATATGAGGCGGGCATGTCCCATGCTTGTTATGATAACTAGTGACTAACTATTACAATCATACATGAAATATTATTATCAAGTTGGCGTTGGGGTGGCTCACATGCTGATGGTTGATGACGATAACTGCTTATTCTATCAAGGGAACTTTTGACAAATATAATGAATGAGGTTCCCCCATTTATCAAAAGTGAAGCACTACTGAGTGATTTGCTCATGGATACATGGGTCTTCGACTCCAGGTATCTCCCATGCATCATAATGTAAGCACTGTTGAATGAGGTGCTAAGTGATTCATGGGTCTTCGACTAAATGAGAGAATTGTAATGATCACGACGTACAATACTACCCTGACATGAAAATCTTATGCTGGTGTTGAATGTTAGGGAGACTGATGACATCAATGGGCAATAGTGATTCCCACTGCCACCCAAGGATTTCCCATAGGGGGGAGCACCCAAGGTATTGCTTCGATCCTTGAGTTCGATAGGGAATAAGTGCTAACTTCTTGAAATGATGATTCAAGGAATCCAGATGGCGGATAAAGATGACTGTAATATGATGGGTCAACAGGGAATGCTATTGAAAGATGACAATATGAAGGGATATGGACAACTGCATAAGGTTGGAGATGTAATGCGAGTGGTGGAAGTCAAAACAATTTTTATGGGGGGAATGTCCCTGGGGTCAATAGGACATCCAGGTTAGGTATAAGTAGGTTATGACTGGCATAATAAATGAATGGTGCGGTGGTAAGCGAGCTCCAACCAAGGACGACTAATGACTGCTACCAGGTATGAGATGTGAAAATATGGGCGGGAACCCTTTTCCTAATTTTTTTGTTGTTGTACACTTTCCAAAATAATACAAAGGTGGTTTGGGATGTACATACATGGAGACGAGTGCCCCGTGAAAATAATGACCTATGTAATGATGCAAGTAGGGTTTTTTGCTGAGGGCAGGGGACACATGGGTTGGTCTTCATGCTAGGTAGATGAGGCGGATGAAGTGTTGAAAATTGGTTGTGCTATATAGAGTGATGGTAGGCCAAATGTAGAACATGGTGGTGAATTTAACTTGATCCAAAAAAACAAATAAATAAAAGGGGCGGCCCAGGAGTGGGGATGGTAAGAAATCATAAAGAAGAGGAGAATGGGGCTGATCTTCAAGACATGCGAATCAGATGGCTCCCGAGATTGAGTGAATGGTCATGGATCCCAATAGTGTGTGGGGATCTATAAAATGGAGTGATCCATGAATGGGGAGATACTATCGACCAAAATGGATATTTACCATGTGTAAGGGAAGGTGATGGTAAACGTGGTCAAGATGATGGACCCTATAGTACATTTCAGAGAAATGATGTCAGGGTATGCAAAGCTTTATAGGAAGCCTATCATACTGTGTGAAGGATGATACCTTAATTGTCAAGCAAGGAAAGGTGTCAAAATAACATTTGAAGAGCCTTTTCCCCATAATATATGTTGATTATGCAAGGAACAACGAATATCATCAAAGAACATCAAGGCAAAACAATTTCATAAGTGCACCAAAACAATCGTCATATTGCAGGTATCAAACTATATTTTTTGGTCATTGTTTCTCTTGTAGAAATTTTGGACACATGGAAAAAGATTGTAGGGCTTATTACAAAAGTTATCAAGACCGTAGAAGGAAAACTCCAAATGGACCTTACAGTTCAATTTCCTCCCAACATTGGTCACATTGCATGCCACTGTAGAAGTAATATGAGGTGGGTTCCTAAACAAAAAAAGTGTTCTTAAAAACCCAATCTAGTTTGGAGAAGAAAGCATGAGGAACCAAAAATACAAGAATATTACTTTGTACTAAATTGTTGATCTATCCTCAAAATTGAATATTCGAAGGGCAGGTGTTATAGGGGATAATCTTGCAATTGTATTCATTCAAACATTGCTACTGACAATGTTTGTAGATGATCCAGTAAAGGCAGTGAAAGGAAAAATGCTTCAACCATGATGATCCTAAAATCTGAACAAAAGGGCATCTAGTTCATGAGGTAGGGAGAAGGAGACCTGGTCCATGGAAATTTGAAACTAGAAAATATGCAAAACATGATGAGGTGAAACTCCCTATGTTGGATGACAGTTAGAGTATGCATGAAATTGATTAAAGCATAATTGTATCCCTACTTCATTGTTAATCTTAAGTTGGATGAATTGCAACTAATTGGCAAGTGTAGGAGCACTATGAGACTGCATAATTCTATTGACAATTCATTCTTGTACTCAATATTGTGAGAAAACCATGAGGAATTCTAATACATGAAAAAAGATGCTCACAATTTTACAAGAGGGAAAATTTCCTACTATATGAAATTGATATGGTTTACAAAAATATGGTAGGCCTGTGGGTCAAATTCATTGTAAAAATAACATATGTGGCTTTCAACTCTCATCTGGTCACCATATATGTTGGGTCAACCCATTTGTCATAGGACACAAGAATGAAGAATCTAGGGATATCAAAATCAAACTTTGGTTTCCATATATAGATGATGGTCTTGTACATGCAAAATTGCACTATATTGTAAAGCTATATCTCCAACCTAGTAATGAACATTATTGTAGACCGGTGGACTATTATTTTATTTCAAAAGACAAGAAATAATCTCATCCTTGAAGACAATAGCTGAGCTACTTGTGGATACAAATTTTCTTCCTTCAAGAATGTTGCATGGTCATAATAGGGATGCACAATAAAAAAGGAAGATATTGTTATGGTATGTGAAGAACATGTGGAATCTATTTTTTGGTCACCATTTCAGAGATTGGAAAGATGAGTATGTAAAGAGGAGTCTTGAACATAACAGTGATATGAAAGCCCAACTGATAATAGAGAAAAATATACTATATGGTCATCGATACTCTGGTGGCTTATCATATATGCATGAATATTTCTCAGGGAATCGAAGTGCTAATGGATCTCCATGCTACTTCACTGAAACTTTGGCTCAATTTAGGAATTAGAGAAGTTAATAGCTCCAAGGAACAATTGAAGGTTCTAATCTCCAATGCAGCTGGAAATTTACCTAGAGGTGGCAAGACTTATTTGTGGTTAGAATGTACCTAGTACAATGGAAAATGAAGAAATGTGCCCAATAGAAAGTTTTGGTTCACTAGATACTATTAAGGAGATAATTCGATCTCATTCCTTCCCACTATCATAAAGATATACTACATTGTCACCAAAATATGGAGGAAGACTTTATGCATCTCCCTTTGGACTCATATTCTATACTTTCATCATCTAACAATGAGTCTAGTAGTGATGACCAATATTTATCTGATTCTCTCTATAAATGGACAAACTTTTTCCCATGCAGATGCATATACTATTAATGATAATACAAATGGTGAGTCTAATATAATGCTTGAGGATTTCAATGTAAGTGGAAAATTTCAAAATAACTCATTGTCTAAAGATACATTTCGAAATGCTCATAGATATTTAGATTCAAATGCAGTAGAAGAGTTTCAATGACAATATTTCTTCTAACAAAGGTCTGAGAATATAATTGTGACATCTACTTTGTCCAAATGGGTCAATGGACAAAGTAGATGTCACAATTATATTCTCAGACCTTTGTTAGAAGAAATATTGTCATTGAAACTCTCTTTTAATGTTTTTTCAATTTGCCATATATACAGGGAACGAAATGCTACAGCAGACAACCTTTCTAAGGAAGGGTTACAACAGGTTATGGGCAGTTGGAAAATAGTGGAAGAAGACCAGGGACAGATCCGTGTGTCGGATCAGCCTCACACTTGATGTTTTATCCTTACAGTTCTTAAAGTTTTATGATATTACATAACTTTTGCTAACTCTTTGTTATTATGAAAAAATTTTGTTTTAAGCAACTCAACAGTATGATTCTGAATGTTTTTTCTATTTTCGTTTTTGGGTTGTTTTCCTCATATGAGGAGGCCCAGGAAATAGAAAATGGCATAGACAGATGAGTCACTTTTGTTGAACTGTTTATAGATCTTGATAGGCTGAAAGCGTACTGTATAGTTCACATTTTTTCAGCTGATACTTTATCCAGTTTTTGAGGTACAGCAAAAGACTGTTTCTTATTAGATTCTATATGAGAAATCATACAGCAAATGGAATGCCTTGGGCATATACTTGTAACTTTTTATGATTAATGAAAAGTTCACTTTTTTTCCTTCGAAAAAAAAAATGCAATAGAAGATTAACAAATGGAACGAAACCATCTCATCCACTCATTATAGCAATATTTACAATGAAAGAGATAAATAAACATTGATAAATGTGCCATTTAGAATTTGTGTGAAAAAGTTACTTCTAAACATGCAGATCAAAGTAAGAAGTTAAGACCTTCCAGATCAAATTCAAACTTGATTAAGGAAAAACAACAATGTTCTTCTAGTAATGAAAATTAATAGGAGGACTTGAATCTCAGAAAAGTGTAAAAATAGATCAGTGGATTGTATATTGCGAACAGACTCTGCCTTGAAGATGTTTCTTTCTCCCCAAATGAAGAATGTAAAGAATTTTTTGAAGCACATTTGGAAAATATGAAAACTTAAATGTGTCATGGGATTTATTCCTCAAAATAGGAAGTGGGTAGGTTAACAGACTAGGGAAATTATGTTAAATACATTCATGCATTACAGAAGAGGATATGTGTAGAGGGTTTTTAGGGAAATAATATCTCAGGGGGAGTAACATCATGACAGGGGGAGAACATGGAATTTTAGCACTATCATGAGCAAGCAAAGGAGAATAGGAGAAAATTGATGAGGAAATAGAGTGAATTTTCTATCAGACCAGGAGGAGTAAGATGACAACAAAAACTTTATTGAGAAGGGGAGTATCTGACAAAATTCCCCATTTTCCATTGATGTGAAAGGGGGAGATAATACTGAAAGGAGGAGAGTATTGCCATCAATGACAAAGGCAGATAGTATTGAAGTATTTGTCATTGATGACAAAGGGATCTGTTGCATTCAATACATTTAAACTCCACTAAGATAAGGTTGTAGTTCTTAAAGAAGAGATCCAAAATGATAGAAACAGTTTCAGCACAAAATGTTATATTTTCTTTGGCTCAATTGCGTGTTTGTGCAACATTTAGTAAATAAATCAATAGAAAAGTCTGCTTCATGAATACAAGTCTAGATGCAGTGATTTGCAACATTAATGTGTCAACACCATGGCTAACTGGTGAATACACATAAGTTGTTGTAGTATTTGTGTTGGAGGTCACATTAAAAATGGTCCATCTAGATTTTATCACTGTATAAAACGATTAAAAAATTCCATTGCATAGGTTGGTCTACAAGTCAACCCACAATTTGGCCCACAATTTGACCCCATGGTCAAAAGACACGTCTCTTCAAAATGATTGATTCGTATAATACATACAACTCCTCCTCTTTTCTACGATCAACTCTCTGAAGCAATGAAGAGAGATTTGGATCCAAGGAAAAACATAGGAGTTCTGATTAAATGTTCTGTAACTTTTCATGGGAATTGAAAGCAACTATTTCCGGGATTTTCATAGCAACAAGTCTTGTAAAGCTTCTAGTTTGGAAATCGAATAAGAAAACTGAGTTCTAAGCATGCTTACAAGTGCAGATTGGTTGGTCTCATTACAACATTCATTCCAATCATTGGCATATATGTGAACTCGTTGTCACTAGTAGGATAACTTCGTCAATGACACTGATTTATTCTGAAGTCTTTAGTTACGTTAACTACTTATAGAATCCAATTTGGTTTGAACTTGATTTAGTGAAAGAAAAAATATAGATTTTGTGGAGGTATAACAAGGGAAGTATTGTTAGCACAAGTCTAGTTTTGACAAACTATTTTGAATGTCACAAGTCTACAACATGTATTAATTATGTTCATGGATAGTATATACCTATGATCTTAGAACACTCTACTTATTCCTGAATTGAGCACTGATTTCAATTAGGGCTCCTTGTGGCCCAGTCCAGACCCAAAGCTCCTTGTACCAAACTTGAGTTTTTAGAGAAAATCTTGATAGTTCCTTGCAACAGACTTGTGACTTGACTAGATCTCAATCTTCAACCTTCTATAAGGGAAAATTTTAAGCATGGAAATTTATATCAAATTTTACAAACCTTGGCGAATATCAGTATTCCGAAATATGCAACTTATAAAATGTATGATGATATTTTTGTAAAAGTATTCAAATTTCTAATAATTTTATATAGTCTTTATATAAAATTTTGGTGATTTTTATGGTAAAAGAGTTTTATACTATAAAATTTGGGTGAATTATTTTTAGAAAAACTGGAAATTAGCGAGTCTTTTTTTTGGAAAAAACATTGAAAATTATCCCACTTGCGAATATTAGCCCCTAAATTTTCCATGCCTTCTATACTTGGTCCTGGGAGACAAAACACAAAAGCTAGATTGTTTGGATTTACATTGATATCATTTGAAGCAATCTTGATGATAACCTTGAAGTGCACTTGAAGATCCTTGAAGAGATGTGTTGTTGAGCTTGAAGAGTAGTCTTGTTGAGCTTGAAGAGCAGTCTTGTGGACCCTTGAAGAAGCCTCTTGAATAGTTTGAAGAGCACCATTGTGAAGTAGTCCTTAAACTTTGTGGGCCCTTGAAGAAGCCTCTTGAATAGTTTGAAGAGCACCATCGTGAAGAAGTCCTTGTACCCTTGAGGGGTATTAAAGAGATATTTGAAGACCAATTAGTAGGTGATTTACTCAATCCCTTTTAATTTCCATGCCTACAATGAAATTTGTGACATGAATATCCTTCGTGTCAAATTTAGAGGATGATCAAGGAGGATCTAAAAGGGCCCAAAATTCAAATTCCTCAAATCTTAGCAAAAGTGTCACCAAGTCACTGATATTGTCGAGACGATTCCAATGGCGTGAACGACACCTCAATCCGAGTCCCAATGAGGAAGATATGCTCATTTGAAATCTAGCACAAACATAGAAAGTTATGTGCAAGTGGGACCCTAAGGTGATACGTGGCACTCCCACATGTTTCCACGTGGAAAACTAGTAACAGGCTGTATGAAGGTGATGTGGTAGATGCAAGATGAAATGGCATGTTATAGTCTCAACATGTGGCACAATGAGAAACACACATGGCATGAAGTGGCTCAATGGTTGGGCGTCATGTGGCCTAATAGAAGTGTAGGAATTCCCACTATAGATCACCTGATAATGCAATATACTAAAGCAAAATACTAGATCTACTTCTACAATCAAACTTTGCGGAAGCTTAATCAATTTGAGCAACATCAATAAGAACACATATAACTGATATGGAGAAATCAATCACACATAACACAAAAGAATTTACCCAGGGAAAGCCTCAATCTAAAACCCCAACTCTGTATTATCATACAAGTGGAAATATAACCAGTATTACAAAAAGAATCAGCTCAAAAGCTATCCTGCTCTCTATGCAATACCTATGCTGCTCATAGACAGTCAAAGGCCTCTCTTAAACCTCTTGATCTGCCCTCCAAGCCTCCTAATTATTTATGCAATTCTGATTGGGGTCCAGTGCAGCCACTTGTGTGAATTGGCCTCTTCACACACTCACAAACCTATGATCCAACTACGAGTCCTGAAGGAGATAAATCCTCATCATGGATGAGCTTCCTTTATAGGAAAAATATTCATCCATCTGATAATACACTATCCCTTCTTTGATCTCAACTGGGTCTCTATTTGAACTGACATGCATGAGTTATTCATCAGAGAATCTTCAGTTATCTGAAGTGCGACAGTTATATGCAAGCATGCATTAACTAACTAAACTCACATTAATTTAAACAAACTGTTTAAATCAATCTAACTGGACTTGACTTAGTTAACTGAGCCAACTAATTACAACTCAAATTAGAACTCATCCTTATCTCTTTAACTGATGGATAAATTCCTCAATTAATAGAGAAATTGTTGCATGTCCTCACATAGACTTCATGTTTGATTTTTCACAACTAATTAACTCATGGTGAATTGACTAATTTATTTTCAAACAACTGTTAAGTTCAAATTCGAATTTTACTTCCTATTTCTAGTCTAGGGACTGACTAAAATAGGAATCCATCCTGAACTGCGAAAAATAGAATGCTATTTTTAGCACTTTAATTTTTCATTCCCTATTTCCCAATCCAACACTGGTACTCAAACTGCTATTTTTAGCACTTCTATTTTTAGCATTTCTTGTTTCCATTTTCAACTAGAAGCTCACTAGGTGGCAACCTTGCATCAAGCAGTTGGCCCAAAATGGGAATAAGGTTGGGGTCAATATGTCATGAACCCACGACCTCCAGGTCAAGTGGCCAACAACACAACCAATGATCCATGGGCTCATTATGTCAAGGGTGGCACAAGTTTCTAATTAAAAAATTTAAAGAATGTGGATGGAAGAAAATGGGTGGGGGGGGAAGGGGGAAGAGGGGGCGGAGCCCACCAAATATGGCGGCTCCGCCACATATAGAACACTGAAAATGTTTCCATAACTAATCAATGAAATCATGACCATGGTGGGAGTTTTAATTGGGCGCATATATCATATGGAATGCTATGGTTTAAATGGACCTCCTGTAACCAATGCAAATGACAAACCATATACATAATATGGTTATAACATGGATGGGTTATGGTTGAATGGAGTGTTATATTTGGTATAATGGGTATGTGTTTATGTTTAAAATAAACCAAAATGGCAATGGTTTTTGGATCAGTACCAATTATATCGTATGGTTGAAACAAGACCATATGGTTATTAATATATGCCAATGAGACCACGTGGTAAAGTCCACCATGGCATATTATTTAACCCGTGCTCATTTGACCATGGTAGAATGAAGGGGCTATGGAGATTCAACATGTAGGCCAAGAGGGGACCCGTGCCCAAGCATGGAATAAATCAAAGAGGTATATTCTGTATCATATTTTAGAGAATATTCCAAGTATACTTTGATCTGTTGTGGGATGAAATTTGAGGAGGTGATAGTTTAGAACCTCGTCAAGTTTATAATCATTTTTCTCGAATTTCACAAGGAATCCACTGGTGCAGTTAGAATTGGGATATGAGTAGCTGATTTTTGGGTCATCCTTAGATGTGAGCTATTTCCATGCATTTTTCCATGTATTTGCTATTATTTTGCTGAGATAATATAGATGCCTCTCCACTTTGAAGTTGTGCCCGAAGACATAGCACACACATTGTGAATGAACTCCGAACAAATCTTGGTGCATTTTCTATGTTGCCTTCATTTCATGTTTCTTGTTCATGGATGTTGCTTTTAGGGTATTTTCATGCTTTTTAAGCAATTACATTTAACATCACCGAAGAAAAGATCCTGGATCATGTTGGTATTAGAGCGGTCTTCTTTGATGTGAATTGTGAGTGTGGATGCTTACCAGGGCCAAACTCAAAGAGAGTGAAAGAAAAATCATGTCTTTTAACCTTGATATTGTACATGCAACTCAAAGAAAGAAAATGGAGGATAATGAAATGCGCACAAAGAATGAAAAGGCTTTCCATAAGGCCTTCTACTAGATGGCATATTTGGTGGAAAAGTTGTTTGAAAATTATGAAAGGAGAATGGAAAAAGAGGGAGCTCCAACATATGATAATGCGTCAGTACACAAAGGAGGTGGAGGAGAACCTCCTAAATATCCATATTCAAGTTCAAGCTCTTCCTCTTCCCTTCATTCTCATCATTCAAATAGTCATATAAAAAATGCTTCTAAAAATCCATTTTTAAGGTTAGATGTGAAATTTGATTTAACCATGTTTAGTGGAGAATCTAATGAAGAGAAGCTAAACAAGTGGATTAGATAGATCAAATTTTACTTCTGTATACAATAGATCAAAGAGGACGAGGTGAAGATTCAATTGGCATCTCTTCGACTAAGAGGCACAACTATTGTATGGTGGGAAAGAAAAATTCAGAAAGGTAGTCAACATAATGGTAAACTCCTTTAATCATGGTCTGAATTTATATCTACATTAAGAAAGAAAATTTACCCATTGGGTTATAGGAAAAAATCCAATATGGAGTGGCAACATTTGAGACAGGTTAAAGGTCAGAATGTTCAAAGTTTTACAAAAGTGTTTAGGAAGAAAGCATTAGCATTGAATATTCCTTTAGACTCACTAAGAACTTTGATGAAATACATTGGCGCTTTACACGATTATCTCCGTCACTCATTATTGTTGTTTGATCCCATTATTATAGAGGAGGAAAGTGTGAAAGAAATTCATCTTGAAAACAGGGGAAAACATGAAAAAGATGACCATACATAAAGGACAACACCAAAAAAGAAAAAGGAATAAAATCCCTCTTGTGCTCATTGGAAGAAAGATGGGCATGATGAGGATCACTACTGTACATTACATCTTGAGCTGAAGCCTAAGAGACCAGGGAGAAAAGGAAAGTAGAAAACTATTGCTACAGTGCAACATGACTCAAGTTCTAATTCAGGTGATGATATCAAGATCACAACTGTTGGGCTTGCAGATGTTTAACCAAAGATGGGAAAAGCATCAAAGAATTCATGGCTCTAAGAACTCAAGGAAATCAAATAGATCATTCAAGTAAAGAATGCTGAGTTGAGGAGGTTGCTACAAGAAGCAGAAGAGGAGAAGCAGGGACTGCAACTTCCATTAAAATCCACATAAGAGGCCTTTGAAAAGTTTCAGTGTAATGAAGGCTTAGAAAATCCATCCTCACCCAATCCAAAATTGGAATTTTGAGGTAAATAATGTCAATGATTCTTCAATTTCATGTTCCCATTATGATGATGATTTTGGTGCTTTTGAAAAGCACACTACAGGTATTGGTTCAAAGCCAATTAAGAAGATGGGATATGAAGGAAAGGGCCTAGGAGTTAATGTCCAGAGCATTATGAATCCCATCCATGTGGTGGAACTACTTTGATATGTAGGACTAGGCTATGTTAGAGAGGAATATGGAACATTCTCCAAGTCCATCAAAGAAAAATCCCTAGGACCACTGATGAATGACACTCCAAAGATGTAGAAGCAAGAGAGTCTAAAACAATGTAGGATGAGAGCACATCATACCATTCCAACAATCATGATTTTTAGTCATCTCCAAATGGAGGTGAGAATTTCAGAGAATGAGCTAAGTCAAATTCGCCTTGCCAGAGCTACACCAAAGACAACCATTCAAGGAAGGTTATGTCAACGAGGAAGGAGACACAACAAAAAGAGTCCTATCCACATCAAGAGAAAAACAAGGTCAAGAAATTCTGGATGCATAAAAAACCATTGCACCAATTTCAACAAGAGAGGAAACCATAGATCTACAAGTTGGAAGCTCAATCTATATTTCCATCCAAAGAAGGACCAAAATGCAACTGTGAAGTAACCAACCATTGAAGTAGTTCAGGAAGAAAGACAACTACAGGAAGAAATCCCATTAGCCTGGTTAGGTAAGAGATGTGTAGCATTTTTAAGTAGTTGAGTGTGGCCACCATTGTAAATCACATGTTGCTTTTTAAAGACCCCATAGATGAGTAAAAACTTGTAAGAGTAATGAAATGTATAACATCACTTAAGTATGCAACATAGTGATATTTTGACCTTTTGTTGGATAATAAAGTGTATGAGTTCATTATAAATAAGAGAAAACACGTATGATATTTGTATGTAACTTTTGGGGACCAAAAGTCTTTTAGTGGGGAGGATTAACCCAAGAGGATCCAAAAAGGACCAAAATTCAAAGTCGTCAAATCCCAAGAAAATTGGCACTAAGCCGTAGATTGCATCGAGACAATTCCAATGATGTGAATGACACCTAAATATGAGTATGTCTGTGGAAGATGTGCTTGACATATGAAATTTGGCACAAACAACAAAAAATTATGTGTAGATGGGACCCTAGGGTGCCACGACGTGGCAACCAAGTCACTAGGCCATACGAAGGTGATGTTGTAGATGCAAGATGACATGACATGATGTAGTCTTGACACACGACATATTCAAAATCACACATGGCATGAAATGACTCAATCGTTGGGTGCCACATGGCCCAATAGAAGCTAGCCACATGACAACCTTATGTGGAGTAGTTGGCCCAAAACAGGAATAAGGCTAGGGTTAATAGGTTTTGAACCCATGACCTCTGGGTCAAGTGGCCAATGCCGAGCCACGAGCTCATTGCGTCAAGGGTGGCATAAGTTGATGGCGGAAAAGGGGGGGGGGTGGAGCCTGCCATATATGATGGCTCTACCACATATAGAAGACCGAAAACAATTGCATAACCAATCAACGCAAACAAGACCATGGTGGGATTTTTAATTGGGCGCATATATCACATGGAATGATATGGTTTAAATGGACCTGCCATAACCAATGTAAATGGAAAACCATATACATAATATGGTTATAACATGGACGGGTTATGGTTCAATGGAGTGTTATATTTAGTATAATGGGTATGTCGTTATGTTTAAAATAAACCAACATGCCAATGGTTTTTGGGTGCATACCAATTATATCATATGGTTGAAACAATACCATATGGTTATTAATATATTCCAATGAGACCATGTGGTAAAGTCTGACCACGATAGAATGAAGGGGATACGAAGACTCAACACGTAGGCTAAAAGGGGACTTGAGCCTAGATAAACACAAAAACCGAGGTATATTTTGTGGCATATTCTAAAACATAACCCAAAGAATATTTGAAGTATATTCTGATCTGTTGTGGCACACAATTTGAGGAAGAAGCGATAATCCATAACCTCATCAACTTTATACTCATTTTTCTCAAAATTTCGCAAGGAATCCACTGATGCCGTAAAAATTAGGTTCCAAGCAACAAATTTTTGGGTCATCCCGATATGTGAGGTATTTCCATGTATTTTCCATTATTTTGCTAATATAATATAGAGGCCTCTCCACTTTGAAGTTGGGCCCCTTGATGTAGCTCACACATTGTGAGTAAACTCCTTAACAAATATTGGTGCATTGTTTATGTTTCCTTCATTTTGTGTTGCTTCTTCACGGATGTTGCATTTACGTAATTTTCATGCTTTTTTAGAATTTATGTTTAACATCACTGAAAAGGATCACGGCTCAGAGGACAACTGAGTTTTTCACTTCTTGGATTATTTCCTTGTCACTTCTAATTAACAACATATCATCCACATGAGACACCAAATAAATAAGAAAATCACCAAATAATTTGAAATATACTCAATTATATGCTTTTCTCCTTGTGAAGCCAAGTCACAATAGATAAGTATCAAAATTTTGATACCACATCCTTGCTGATTGCTTTAACCCATACATTGACTTTTTCAACTTCTATATGAGCTCTTTCTTTCCTTTAACAACAAAACCTTAAGGATATTTCACGTAGATTTATTATTCCACATCCACATATAGAAATTAAGTTTCTTCACATACATATGTTCTACTTAAAAATCAAATGAAACAACAACAGATAAAAGAAATCTAATAAAACTTAACATGGCAACATGAGAAAAAATATCACCAAAGTTAATTCCTTCTACTTGGGAATAAAATTTGGTTATTAATTGTTTTTGTATTAATCACTCTACCTTTTGTGTTCAACTTCTTCTTAAATACCCATTTTTTGCTAATGGGACTTATTCCCGTTGATAACTCCACTAGATCCCAAGCCTCGTTTTTGTCTAAGGCTGCTATTTCTTCAACCATGTGCTTTTCCCAAAGTTTGACATTCCCTGAGTCCACTATGTCCCTAACATTTCTAAGATCATCATCAATAATAAACAAAGCAAAATTTGAATATAAATCAGTTGTACCTTTCTAGCTACCTTCTTTCCTGGACCAATCTCCTAAATACCAAAGTATGTAGTTCTTCTTCTTATGATTTCTATTATTTTGTAGAGTTTGATTTATCCTTTTTTTTGGTAGGTAAGCACCCACGGGGGATTTGAACCAGTGACCTATCGCAAGGAGTTCCTTAACAGTGCACCCATTCACCATCAGTGCAAAGCCCCGTGGGATGTAGAGTTTGATTTATCATTCTTCAATTCAAAATCTATATTTTTTGGTTCATTCTCCTTTATGTTTGACCGCATATTTGAATTCTCTATAAAATACATCTCAACTATACACTACCTTCTTAGTTTATGGGTTCCAAATATTATAACCTTTCAGACCATATTTACATCCAAAAAAGATACACTTTTTAGTTTTCTTATCTAGGATACTGCTATTCTTCTTTGAAACATGTATATAAGCATCACAACTAAACACCATGATAAATTTAAGAGAATATTTCTTATCAGTCCATACCCCATGTGGAGTCTTATCATCTAATGCTGCTAAGGGTGATCTATTTACTTGGTAACATGCAATATCCACTACCTCTATCCATAATTCCTATCCTAACCCGACACCACTAAGCATGCTTCTTACTTTCTCCATCAATGTCCCATTCATCCTTTCTGCAACTCTATTCTATTCAGATGTGTATGAACTATTCTTATGCCTTGCGATGCCACACTTCTTAACATAGTGCCTTAACAGAGCACCCTATCACCATCTATCCAAGACCCCATGGACTTTTATTTTTTTACTTTTAAATTTTATGTTTTATGAAAAATATTTAATTAAAAATTTTACATAATTAATATGATATAAATCCTCATGAATCTCTAAATTTATTATTATTCTTGATATTTTTATGAAAACTTTTGCAAGTTTGTTTTAATTGCACCCTCTCCAACTCAATAGAAGAAGATGTTGTATGTAATGTTTAACATTTGACTCAGTAAAATTACATAAAATAAAATAAAATAAAATAAAATAATAAATAAAAAGATTAATATAATGTAATGTAAACATTTTAACTGGGTCAAAATAAATAAAATAATTAAATTAAAATAAAATAAAAATAAACAATTAAAAAAAATAAAATAATAATAAAAGTAAAAATGACCCATGGTATTGACCTGTATTTACCAATGGCATTCATGTGGAATATAGCCTATTTAAAAGGTGGAAATTAAACTGGCATAGATTCATCTTAACTCTGGATCTACTAAGTGCCCAAAGGGATCAAATATCTTGATATGCAAACATCTTTCAGAGTGAAAAGAGATTGGATCCGTCTCGACCCTTAGTAGATCCATAATTAAGATAAATTTAGGTTGATTATATAATATGAGTCTTTAGTATCTTTGTTCTATACTTGCTATATGATAAAGTAATCGATCTTAATATGTTCAAACTTCTAATGAATTTCAACCACCATAATTATATTTTAAAGATTATTTATTATTTATATATTTAAAAATTATAAACTAATTAATATAGTTATAAATTTTATGTTAAATTTTATATTAGAAAGGAAAATGTAATTCATTATATTTTAAGAATAAAATTTATGTAAAATTATAAATAGACAATTTTTTATATTTTAAATAATAAATTTCTTATTTTAAAATAACCAATTTTAAATTATCATTTTATAACGGAGTTGTCTTTAGTGTGACTTTTTGGAGTTTCTGGTGTCTGAATCCGCGGAAAAATTTGAGGTGAAATCTTGATTTGTGTTATTTAAACTAGTTCTTTGACTATATATATGGATTCAACACCCCCAAAAACCCCTAAGACACTTCTATTTGCAGGGGTTGCCCATCAAACTTGTGATTTCAATGAATTCTTGCCAGATTTTAGAGAAATTACACTGGAAAAATCCACCAGAAAAACTTCCAAAAAGTCACACTAAAGACAACTCATTCATATAAGCCGTATATGCTATATATTATATATTATAATATATATATATATATCATATATATATATATATTGGAAAAAATCCACGGAAAAACTTCCCAAAAGTCAACATAAGACAACTCGTTTATATACGTTTTATATACTAGTATTTATAATATACCTTGCATTTGCAGGTTTTTATTCATAAGATATAAATTGATATTTTCATAAGAATCTCCTTTTACTTGAAAAATTTCAAATTGAATAATTTTATCATTTATAATTTGAATATTTAATCTAGGACTTAAACATGATGTATTAATATATTGACACTTCTAAATAATGATGAAGTATGAATAAATTTATTATTTATAATATCGGTAAAATTCATTGCTCAAATTTTATTGATTCAATTTTATTTTTTATTTAATGATTTGAGATTATGTGTAGTGTTATCTTCCGGAGTCATCATATTCATGTTTGTTGGAATCAACTTTTGGAACCAATCTCTGTGGTTCATTATCACGATTAGATCCATGAGTGAATAAGTCAGAAATCAATAAATTTAATAAATACAACTAAGATTGGGATTAGAGTGAATGTTAATTGACAGGTTAAATAAATAATTCAATTTAGTGATAATTTATTTATTTTTAATTTTATTAAAGTATTTTAGTTTTTAGTTTTTAATTTTAATTTAATATCTAGTTTTTTTTAAGATTTTACATTTTTTGAATGATTAAAAATATAATTGTTAACTCTTATGAACAACCATATACAACTATTGAGATATTATATTTGTATTTTCGAAAAAAAAATCATGCACAAATCTATTATTTCACGAGGCTTGTGCAATTCACCTTTCAATTTTCTAATCAACCAGTTATACTTTTGCATTTAATGATTTAAAATCATTTATATGTAATATTATATAATCATGATATGATATTTTTATTTTTTCTGATAGATTTAGATTTGAAGGATTCATTTCAACCTTTCAGCAGAGCGCGTGCTAAGGATTCATTTCAACCTTTCAGCAGAGCGCGCACTATTGTAGCAGCACTGTAGCAAGCTTCGTTGAAGCCTCTGTTTCAAATTGGTATCAGAGCTAGTAACGTTTGGTTCAAGAGGTTGGTATTCAAAATCGTCACTCATTATAAGAAAATGGATCCATTAAGGAAATCTGTATCTTTCCGTGAATTAAAAGAGAGAGAGTCTTTTGCCATAGGGAATTCACTCAGAGATATGTTTGCATCAAGTTCTACTCGTGTTTTAAATCAGGCCGAACTAGAATACGAAGAATCAGAACCTTCTGCCTGATGGCAACTCCCTAGTATTGCTCCATTAGAAGTCTATTCTGATTTGTCTAGATTTCATCTAAAAGCTACTACTAGAATTAGTATCAAAGAGTCAATTAGCCAGATCCAAGAAAATTCTGATAGTGTTTAGTCTATTTCCTTGCTAAATCCAAAACAGTTACAGGCTGAAGCTAAGAGGTTAAATACTAAGTATTTACATTTGGGATGTATAAGAATCGGGATAAATCCTCTAACTCATCAATGATTTAATACCTTTGTTCTAGCCACAATTAGAGATCTCACTCATAATAATTATATCGATTCCTTAATAGGAGGAATTGTCGCCCCTCTGTCAAACGGTCCAGTCTATTTTGACTGCTACCCAAATTTTTCCGTATATGTCTTTGATGAGACCATAGATCAAATCTTACAGTTTCAGATTCAAACTAAAGGGTTTGATATGCATAAGAAAATACATAATATTGCTATCTAGACCAGAGGATGTTTCCAACATACAAATACTTTATATCCTGCAGTCCTCCATAAGCCCAGTCACGATTCAAAAGCGAGTGTTGTTGTTCTAATAGATTCTAAGAATCAGAAGATAGAACATCAGACATCCGTTGGGAAGATCTCACATTCCCCGAACACTGGGTAGTCTCAAATCCCAAGCCTCTTGCTCTAAAAAAGATAACCTCTGCAGACATCCAAGAAAATCAATCCTTTGCTGTATTATCCTTTCCAAGAAGATCCACAATTGACTACAGAAGGATTGAACAAGCCTGCAAAAGTTCCCGTTTTTATCGTGATCCATCCACTGTTGATACCGCTTGCTCAAGTTCAGTTTCTTGCAGACATATTTCTTTATTTGAATTTGCCCAACTTGTAAATTTCAATTCTTCAGAAGTCAAATGTCCTAAATGCCAGTCTGCTGTAAATTTGTGTACCCTTGCTAAATCCGTCATTCATAAGAATCATCATCCAAGGACTGGAGAGGCTCCTCCTTCTACCTCAGTTAATCCATGTCCAAATCCAAAGTGTTCAGACATTCCTTTTCCACATGAACCTGAGTCTGACCATATTTTGATGATGCATGAAATAATCACCTTAGAAGGTGAAGATCCCAGATTGACAGAAATTTTTAGCACAATGAGGCTAGCCAAGCCAAAATATGGGCTAGGTTATTTAGAACAAACAAAAGGTCTGATCCCTCCATCCAAATTTGGCCCCATTCCAGAAGACTGCAAAAATCCTCCAATAATGGAAATGCACAAGTTCTTTACCTCAATGAATGGCTGCCTAAAATAAGAAATAAGTTCCAAATCGATGAAAGCCATGCTGAATTGTGATTTATTCACTCATCCAGAAGCAGAACAGTTCGGTCTTAGTCATACTATTGAGGAGAAGATTAAATTATCTCAAGATATGAAACATTACATGGAAGTAACAAATTCCTGGGTTTCTTTTTATGAATGGAAAAGAAATATTTCCCCTGAAGTTGTGATGACTGGAACATCTTCTTCATCATCCACCAAACATGCCTAGACTGCTTTAGATGGCAGCAAAGTGGAGACACCATCTACCTTTCCCCCATATAGAGGAATTATCATAGGAGAAAATTAGAATACAACAAAGGCAATTCCTTTGGTTCAAAAAGATGATAATGCTCTAGGAATAGATGGAAGAATTTAGAAGGCCAATGAACAGATCAACTGGACTAATACTGCAATAAAAGGCCTAGAAATAAATACAACAAAGACTATAGAAATAAAAGAACAGTTTGACACTGTTCAAGTTTCTCTCAATGAAGTAAACAGAAGCCTGAATGAGGTACAATACTCCCCATCAGTAGTCAGGTCATATGCCAAAGAATCTTTGAATAAGATAAAATAAGTAGAGGAAAAGATAGTAGACCACATGGGTACTACTAAAAGCTTAATCACTAGTTTAACTGAAAAGGTTGAAAAAATAAGTCTATCTAAAGTTGATAAACCAGTTCCTACTTCATTCCTTTATAAAAGAAATATCAAGATTCAAGATCCTATCAAACCAGTTGATAGGTTTCCGACATTATTTCCAAAAGAAGTCGCCCCATCTTTAGAGGTTACAGAGAAAATCACAATTGCTTCCTTATTCAAGGAAGAAGAATAAGATCAGAAAGAATTTGAATCCCAGATTCTCCCTATTTATGAACCACTTGAAAGTAGGTTCAATAAATATCCTGCACCTGATATAGAAGGAAAGGGCAAGCTTCCAGAATCTCATACCTTTTTCCCTGAGTCACATCGAGAATGGAATATTGATAATCTCAGTGTTGGTTAGATTAGATAATTGCTTGATATGATGTTTACTGAATACAAACTTGTGTGCCTCAGAGGTAAAAGTGAAATAGAAGCATGCAAAACCATTATTCAGTGTTTTACAGGAACACTACTCAGGTGGTGAGAAACAGAATCATCTCCAACATTGTTGGCAAAAATGGAAGCTGAAGTCGTCAAGGATGAAGCCGGAGATGTGATTCATAATTCAGATGGCACAACAATCAGCAACATGATTGGAGCTCTAACTTCTATGATATTAGAGCATTGGTGTGGTTGTGAAGCAGAAATTGCAGACAAACATGAGGTCATCCTCATGAATCTTAAGTGCCACAAAATGTCACAATATGAAGACTTCCATAGGGACTGGATGCAAAGGATTTATGAAGTAAAAGATTCAAAAAATCGTTTATGGAAACAGGTATATCTTGCTGCCCTTCCATCTAGATTTGTTGATTACATCAGATTGCAAGAAATCTTCCAGTTACCTTTTGAATCATACACTTGGGGTGAGATTTATTCTCATATAACCAAGACACTAGTCAGTCTGTGCACAAGTTCCAAAGTGAACAGATCATTAGAAAAACTTTCCAAGCTTCCAGACAGAAAGTCCATTTGTAGCAAATATGGACTCACAATTGATGATCCTTTGGTCTGGAAAAGAAAAGCTAAGAAAAGGGCCAAAAAGGAACATAAACAGACCACTAAATTCTACAGACATCAAAGAAATCCCACTCACAGGACTAGAGGTTCTTCTACAGCAAGGAAAGGGTATTACAGGTATGTCCCTTGAATACATTATTACAAACCATCTAATATTCATCTGCATACATCTAAGCAAGAAAAATGGAACAAGCTTACTTTCTGGTTATGTGGTAAAACTGGACATACTTCCACCAAATGTCCAGAAGGTGAGGAAGCAAAGAAGAACAGAGGCAAAAAGTCCCAGGCCCTATTCCAAAGGGGTAAAACTGCCAAAACAGAAGGACAAAGCCAATGTATGAAGTGTGGTTCCCGCACTCACAGATTAGAACCCTGCCCTAATGTGGTGATTAAAGACCAAATTCAGTAGCAACAGCTTGAAGAGTCATATATTGACTCCTATAGCTCTTATGAAGAAGAATTGCAAGCCTAGATGCAGCCTTGCTCATGTTCAGAATAAGAAAACTGTGATTGCCACACTGATTCTGAAAATTGTGCCTGTCATATGTATATTGATTTTGATTCAGAATCTTATAGTGATTCCAGTATTGAAGAGTACTATCCTCCTCCACCTAAAGAAAAAGTATTGATGGCTGCTACAAAAGAAGAAGAAATCGAAATTCTTTCTCAGATCCGTGCAATGGAAGAAGGAGAAATGAAGAACAGGCTCACTGGAAGCATTCATGGAACAACTCCATTCCAGCTCTTCCAAAAGTTCAGCTAAGAGGCCACTTTTTGTTGATGGACCGTTTGAACGAAACACCAGATCTTTTCAGTGACATAAAGAGCCAGCTGCTGGTAAAGTTTGTTCACTCGCTTTGGGAGAGGTAAGTAGAGAAATTCATAATATCAAATTAGAAATCTCTGCTTTAAAATCCTAGATAGCTGAAATACAAAAGGGAAAGCATGCTATAGAAGAAACTTCTCATCCATGGGATACAAAAGAGTATTCCAAGAATACTAAGTTGAAATCATTGAAGGAAGAAAAGATCCTATTTTTGGATTTCAAGAAATGAGAATTGTTGCCATTGCATATCAGTAGCATGATGTTAAAGTACATATCTGCATATAGGGAGAAATGTTTGCGTTAACAACACTCCTTGACTCTGGTGCTGATGTGAATATATTGAACAAGAAAGTTATTCCAACTAAATACTGGATTTCTGCAAAAAGGAAAGTTGTTGGTCTGGGTAACAAGACACTTAACTATGAGGTTCCAAAAGCTTCCATTTGCTTTCATAATTATTGCATAAATTTGCAGTAGCAGAAATACCAGTCGATTGCATTCTGGGAAATATCTTCCTAGCAACAGTTGAGCCTCATGGATCAACCAAATTAAAAGGAAATCAAGATGGTTATTTCATTTCTATTCCTACATCAAAAGGAACAATAAGAAGGATTGAGATGCCTTATATCTCAAATCCTAGAGTTTCTACTATGATCCATACTGTCCAAGATTTGGACAAAGCCGAAGCAAAATTGACAGATCTAAAAGATTTGAAATCTACATTGAAGGTAGAAGAACAGACAAAGGTTCCTCAAGTCAAAAGAAATATTGAGGAAATAAAGAACCAGATAGAAGAAGAATGTTGCTCAGAAGATCCGCATGCCTTTTGGCATAGAAAACAGCACACAGTCCAATTACCTTACAAAGACGGATATACAGGCAAGCCCTGTAAAAGTCGAGCTATTCCTATGAACAAGGAATATAAGGACTTGTGTGAGAAAGAGATCAAACAACTACTGGATCGAAAACTTATTAGAGAATCTGACAATCCATGGAACTGTTATGGATTATATGTCAATAAAAGAGCAGAGTAAATTAGAGGAATTCCACGTTTAGTAATAAATTTTAAACCTCTAAATTTTGTTCTTGCAGATGACACTTATCCTATCCCTCACAAAGGAGATTTAATGCGAAGGATAGCAGGAGCAAAAATATTCTCCAAATTTGATCTTAAAGTTGGATTTTGGCAAGTAGCCATCTCTGAAGAAGATAAATTCAAAACTGCTTTTAGTATTCCTGCAGGCCACTATGAGTGGAATGTCATGCCTTTTGGGCTGAAGAATGCTCCATCTAAATTTCAGAAGGTAATGGACAAAATCTTTAAGCCTTATTTTGATTGGCTTATAGTTTATATTGACGATATTCTAATTTTCTCTAAGAATATCCAAGACCATTTCAAGCATATTCATACATTTGTACAGTTGGTGAAAAGAAATGGTTTAGTCCTGAGCAAAAAGAAAATAGAAGTTTTTCAAACTTCTATCAGATTTCTTGGCCATAATATCTTTAATGGCCAAATCACTCTGCAAAAACATGCACTTGAGTTTGTTGATAAGTTCCCAGATGTCATCAGCGACAAAACTCAACTCCAAAGGTTTTAGGGTTGTTTAAATTATGTCAGTAACTTCTATCAGGATTGTGCAACTGACAGAAGCATACTCAATCAACGACTCAGAAAGGATCCACCCCAGTGGTCAGATGTACATACCAAAGCTGTCCAGAACATCAAGGTGAAGGTAAAAACTCTTCCAATTTTATATGTATTTGATGACAATTCATTCAAAATTGTAGAGACAGATGCTAGCAACATAGGATGGGAAGGTATCCCGAAACAAAGAAAAGATGGCATTGAACAAATTGTCCAGTTTGCATTAGGCACCTGGAATCCTACTGAACAAAAATATTCCACAATTGAGAAAGAGGTAAAAGCCGCGTGGAATTGTATCAGTAAATTTGATATCCATTTGGTAAACAAAAAGTTTCTTCTTAGAACAGATGCATCAGCTTTAAGCAAAGTTTTAACTAAAGATATCAAGAAACCAGGAGAGGCTAAATTTGCTAGATGGCAAGCTCTCTTTTCCAATTTTGACTTTGAGGTTGAGCATATCAAAAGCACAAAAAATTGTTTACCAGACTTTCTCAGCAGATAATTTATCCAGCATCAAGAACATCTCATGGTTATTGATACAGAATGGGACCAAAGTCAGAAACAGGAAGTTCTGAGAACAATACCAGATAACCAAGACTGGGAAGAATACAAAAACAATTGGAAGCCAACTTGGCAGTTAAGAAATACCAAAGTATTAGATGCAAATTAGCAAGCCCATACAAATATTTTGCATCTTGTACCAAAAATGAAAGTGTACCCAAAAGGAAGCAGATGGATACACGACATGGTCTATACAAAAGCCAAAACAGATGCCCTATATGCAGAAGATGCCCTCAAAAGGATTTTCATGATATCACATGTATCTGGTCACATGGAGGAATTTGCTGTGGGATCTATGAAAAATATTTCTGTATAAATTGTACTAGAAATATTGCATGGCCCATGCCTACACAAACTGTAGCTTTATGGCCAGGAGGAGATCCCAAATTAATCTTTCCTGATATAGTATACGAATTTGTAGCCTACAAACAGTTATGGTGGGATCTATTGAATGTAGATGACAAAGAAGAAACCCATTATACTAAATTAAAATTTAGTACAACTGGGATAATGCAAAGAAACCAACAATGTGACTAGTTACAAAAGTGGTGGGCCAACTATGGAGTTAACAGAACAACAATGGATCCACTATATCATGAATCTCATTGCCGAATGCATTGTGACATCTACTTTGAGTACAACATTGGAGATTGCTTCCATCTGCCATATAAAACTGTCAATGAAATGATGGCAGGAGAATGGTCACCTTTCCATGATGAAACAAGACTTTCAAAGAATACATGTCCAGACATTAGGAATGGCTTGTATTAATTAAAGTAAAACATCAAATCATTTTAGGGAAACCCATGATTGTCAGACAAATTTTTACCAAAGCATGGGATGAACTACTTTATAAAAAGCATAGATTCCCTGAAATTACTATATTCTGATGGTTCTCGTGGGCTTATCCAATAAAAGCATCCAACAGTGTAATCATGAGGTCTAGTCACAAGGACTCAATTGTGGCAAGATTTTCTCGTGGGCTTTGCTGTACAAAAGCATCCACTATGTATTTTATGCAGTTAGCATATTTTCCATAGGATTTACTTTTCCAGACTTGGAATCTTTGTGCAGATGTCACCTCGGTGTTACCCAAAAGCAATGATTCTGTCCCTTTGTAAGATTCCCAACAGTAATGTTTGTCCCCTATCTTTTCCTATAAAAAGAGGGTAAGGCTCATGAATGAGGCATTCAGAGTTGGAGTGATAGAGTTTTAGAGTCTTAGAGTCTTAGAGATCTGAGAAGCCTGCATATCAGTGTGTTCGGCACTGTTAAGAACTAAAGTGGCCAGATCTATCAGAAGTCTTAGTGAGTTTGTTTAGGAGTCTGTAAATTCTTAGACAGAGCCTATCTGTTGCTAGGGAGCCTTAGGTAATGCTTACTCCTCAGTGAGAAGCAAAAGTCCGATAAATGCAACAATAGTCTATCTCTGAAAAGAATACTCTCTGTAATCTGAATCTTTTTCTGATATATAATATGAGAAGACATTTCCGCATTTGAATACCTATGTGTTATTTTCAAAAGTCTGTTAGTAGTTGTCTCATTATCTTCACTCGAAGTTCACTGAAAGTTCATCAGAGGTTCACCAAAGGTTTGAAGGCACACCAGACCGTTGAAAGGTGAGGAAGCCATGTGTAAGGTTGCATAGCATGAAAAAACCAAGTAGGTTCGCTCTGAGTTCACGTTGGGTTCACCAGAGGTCGATAAGTGAAGGCAAAGCCAAGAGATACAACAAGGCCAAGACAGCAGAGCGCACGCTACTGTAGCAACACTGTAGCAAGCTTCGTTGAAGCCTCTGTTTCAACGGCTTTTGGTGTATGATTGAGCTTATATAATGATTTTTATAGCTTACATGCAATGATAAAGCCCATATTAGTGCAGATTTTACCCCAACCAACCCTTTGACTGACTCATATCAGTTGGATTTCCTTAATAGGTTTTCTTAATCCCCAACCATTATTCACAAATTTGTTTAAGTTTTTGTTGTTGACAGCGAGCATCTCTAGTTGATGTTGGGAGGTATCCACAAGACTCATTCAACTCCACCATATTAACCAATCTCATAGACACAAGGTAATCTATAAGGTGAGTTAACTAATAAGGTGACTTAACTAATAGATTCTTTCCTTATAGCACCTACAAGTTTTCTTTGTGGAGTTTGTAAACCCACTCTTTTGGAGAATCTATGCACTTTGTATGAAGCATAAACTTCATTTAAGTATATTTCTAAATATTACTAATTTGAGTTGTATTTATTATCGATATTCTCACTCACAATCACGCACGCTTACGCCATAAGCCTTCATTGAATGTCTCTAACTAATTGAAACAATAAGGTTATAAATTACTTGAAGATTGTAATATCACCACACCAAATATTATGACCTTTTATTTTGGATTTACAACACAAACATGATTGGGAGTCTTCATTGTGAGCGATATTTTGATTGAAAGAAAGAAATAAAGAAAGAAATTATTTTAATGTCTACGAGGCTAAAGATAGCCTATGGGATAGATTGCTTCTTCATCTGATTGATCTATTCGACCCTTTTCTTTGAAGCTTCAAAATAAGTGCTCCCAGCTTCTCGATAAACCCTTCGCTAAATAGATTATCCCAAGAGCTAGCTTCTAGGATATCTGCATAACTTTTCCTGTTGTCTTTGAATGCCTCACATTCTAAAATGAAATGTTTTTCTGTTTCCACTTTTTCGGAAGAACAAAAAATGCATACTTTTTCCTCCCACACTTCTTTTGGCCTTTTTGAGTGCCCTATTTCACAACGGAGTTGATGATAATTAGTCCTTAACTAAGAAATAAGAATTTTGGCTCTCCAAGAGATATTGGCCTCTATGTATGCTTTTGGTTGATGACTATGAGTGGGATTAAGCACTTCAATATAGTAATTTTTCTTTCTTCCTAGCTCCTTATCCCAAGTACGCTTGTGGAACTTTTCCATAACAATTTTTTTTATCTCTTTGCTGTTTATGGGACACGCGTTCAAGCAAATACCCCATTTACTAAACCATTTGCTATTTTGCTGCATCCAAGTTTTTTTTCTCTTGCACAATCTATCATTAAAGACAACCTTAGGCTATCTACCCTCTTCCATTTGCTCAATTTTTTTTAAATACCTTATGACTCGCACCATAGCAATTGCTTCAATAGGATTAGTCCCTGTTTCACTTAACAAGATATCATAGGAATTGCACTTTTAATCTTAAATTTGTTTGTAATCAAATGCTTCTGAATTTTCTCAATTTGTCTCCATTGCATGTCAGATGTACTGCTGGCCCATAGTTCACAACCATAGAGAATCACCAGAATCACCAAAAGCCCAAAAAGAGTTTGAGTGGTTTTCCAGTCCCATAACTCTACCTCTCTACACCTGTTTTGAAAAGCATAAAATGCTTTCCAACCCCCCAAAGTTCTTTTCTTTCTACAACCATTCCAACTTAGATTTTTATTGAAGTCAATTCTGAGGTATTTGTAATCTGCAACTTCTTCCAGAATGTTGCCTTCAAAGTAGAAATTATGCTCGTTATGTTTTCTTTTCTTAGAGAAGACCACTACTTTCGTTTTGCTGATATTGACTTGCATCCCCACACTTCTACAAAAATGCTCAAGGGATAGTAAGTGCTCTTGCAAACCAAGAGCCAATTTAGCAATCAGAATAAGGTCATCTGCATACAAAAGAAGCCTTATAACAAACTTTCCCAAATATATACCATCACCCCCTTGCGAATTTAACCACTCCTCAAGCTTGTCGATATATAAACCAAAAAGGGTAGGAGACAATGGACAACCTTGCTTGGCCCCGATATCGCTTCTAAAACTTTCAGAAATGCCTGCTGAAGTTCTAATTTTGACTTTCGCTTCTTCATACAGCCTATGCACAACTGCTCTCAAATGTTTAGGAACCCCAAGTTCCTCCATTTTGTGCCAAAGCTTATCCCTAGGAACTGAGTTAAACGCTTTTCTGAAATCAACAAAACAACAAAAAACTTCTTCCCTTTTCTCCCAAACTTTTTCAATGATGTACCTTAAAGTTATACAATGATCAACTGCGAAATGTTTAGGTCTAAAACCTGCTTTCCCTTTAGCATGCTTATCTCTTTCTTATTGTGAAACTCCAATAAATTGCAAACCTACAATAATTGCAATGAAATGCATTGTTGCAAAATGTGAACAATCACAACATCACTAATATATGAAAATGATGTGCATTGCAATATCACTATATTAAAAGGTGAACCATGGAAGCATCTTTGCAATGTAATATTGGTGTTGATGTGATAATGGCATAAATTAATTCAATAGAATATGTAGAAAATAAAAGTCAATATCAATAACAGAATTGTGTAATGTTACTTCTTACGAATCAAAATATTATAAATACTAAACTTTGTAAATTAAAAAAAAGAATTACATAATATTAATTAAGATATACACATATATAAAGTGTAATAAATTCATTTCAATTTCAATGCTTTCCTCTATTGAGAAATTTGCATAAATTTTTTTAATAAATTCAATAATCATGATAAATATATTATAATTTATATAAATGATGTAAAAAATAAAATATTTATTTTTTATTTTTATTTTTTATGTCAACATCAAATGTTCCAAGAATTATACAAATCTTTTTATTTATAAATATTCGTTTTATATGTGTTATATCAACATCTTTTCCCATCATTGAGTCCACATGGACTTTACTAGATGAACAATATATTAATACATATCTTCATATAAGAGGTTAAGGAAAGAGTAAAAATGAAAAAAATATATTGTATAGTATTTAAGGGTAGAAATGTTTCTTTAGTATACATAGCAATATATGTATTTTTTTGGGGGACATTTTTTGGTGCATGGGGTTCACTAGTCTTCTAATTGCAATCTCATGCCCCGATCATCTTTCTCGTGTTCCAAAGCTATGAAATTAAAGTACACATGGTGTGGATTTGAACCTTGTATCTTACAATTTACATAATACTTCATAACACGACGATCACCAATTGAGTTGCCTCTTGTGGGTGTGGTGGGGAGTTAATATTAAAATATATTGACACTTTAATAATTATTTTAAAACATTGGAATACACCAAGCAAATAAATGAAAATAAAAAAGTGTAGGTCAGAGTGTTGGATCACCATTGATTCGAAGGAGTACTAGATTTAACAGTGTATGTGTGGCGCAGACCCACCAGGTCGATGTTTAGCGGGATAGGGGCAGGGATCCGAGCCCAAACCACTCATAACTAATCAACATATCAAATTTATTACGCCCCCTCCCCAAAATTCCAAACTGATGTGGGGGGGTCTACCACTGGTTTGCTAAAAGTGTTTTTCTGTTGTTGGCATGGGTGCATAATGAAGCATGAGATTCAATGGACACGCAACCACAATGGAGCCACGTATATCTAGATTATAATTATGATCTATGGCTATAAGATAGTTTGACATGATACCTTTCTCAAGTTTTAACACAAAGAATATGGGTGAAAAGGTAAAACCATGTAAAACCATATTTTGTGTGCATGGGAGAATAAAATTCATTTTTCCTGCTTTTGAAGGGAGGTCAAACCACTTTAAGTGTGGGGTGAAACCACCCTAGTTTTTCCCATGCTTTGTACTTATTTATTGTTTTAGGGTCTTTTTATAGACATATTTGGGCATTGCAACCCCAATCACATATGTCCATAAACTAAGGGCTTCTGAGTCCCTAAAAGTGTTGTTTCACACCCTAAAGGAACAAGGTCAGCTGATTACATCATCTCCCAGAAGTTATCCATGAAAAACTGCTCAGAACTAGTCAAAATTGGACCATACAGACTGCTCAGTGCTAAGGGTGCGATGCATCTCACCTGCCACATGCAAAAAGTGTGATGCATACTAAAAAGCCCTTCTGTAGGGTGCGATGGGCGAGAGTAGACAAATGGTAGAGACAATTTGTAAGGTGGATGATCATAGAATCTTCCAGAAACTTCTCCTGTGACACTCACCTCTCTAAATTCGCCTAGGGATAAGTAAGAGATCATGAAATCTCCAAGTGAAATTGAGAACTATCAGAGACATGACACTAATCAAAATCCCAGAAGCTGACTCACCCACCTACAAACATCTATATATGGATCCCTCATCCCAGAGATCCAGAGGCTGGAATCTTGTATTTTGTAAAGAAGTGATGTTGGTTTCTTTGTGGAACATCATAGTGTTGGGTGATCTAAGCTTTTCATGAGGTGAAGAAGGGCTTTCATGCTGGGAGGATGACATTGGGTCAGATCAATGGGTTGTAATCCTTTCTTCTACTCTTTCTATCAATAAAGCTATTTGAGTTTTCCTCCACATTCTTGTATGTTTGAGTTGATATATGCGTTTGTGTGGTCAATATATATCTGGTCCTATATTGTTTATGATTGTATATCTCTATGCTCTGATAGTATTATGCTGCTTTGACTTTACAGGTGCCCTTTGAAGCGGGGCAAGCAAGGGAGGAGCGGCAAAGATCTATCAGAGGGGAGAGGAAACAAGCATGGAGCCAAGCGAAAGACCGAGGTTCGTACTCTCTGCTTCTCTCTCATCTACTTCTCATAAAGGAAAACGCAAGTAACTTTAGTTTGTTTGTTTCTAAGATAGCTACTCGCCTTAGTGGGACTAGCAGCTCTGAATGGACACTAGATTCCTCGATAACAAAATGGCGACTCCGCTGGGGAGCGAATAGCATGTTTGCTTGTTTATATTTGTTTGCTTTATAAACTACAGATGGAGCCTGAAGTCAAGCCAGCTAGCCTTCGAATTGCTTTTGCTATGCAACTGCAAAGTAGATAAATGCTGGTTCAGTCCATCTCCGGGTTTTGTTTATAAACTGAACAATTGATTTGCAAACATCCTAATTGCCCTAGTGGTGGCTTAAGTAACCTCATTAGATCAGCCCCTATGATTTTCATTTACTGACTATCAGTAGCTCAGATTAAATCCCTGAACTAAGCTGCAAACTGTGACCAAAAACCAAGTTAAAATCTCGTCCCTGGACCATCGCATTGTCTCCTTTAGGCAATCTGGATGCATCGCACCTCCCATGTGCAGTAGGTGAGATGCATCCCTGTTTCCCTGTGTTACAGGTGCGATGATCAGATAAGACTGTTTCTGCCTCTAGATTTTGGTTTTTCTTCATTCTCTGCAGCTTTATTCAAGAGTTTTGCTATCTGTGATCAGTATACCACTGTGGAAACTCCCTTCCTTTGCATTATTCGGCCTCCATTCTACAAAGAATTGTGAATGTTTTTATGTATTTTTCACCATTTACAGTGCTCCTTTACAAACAGTAGCTTAATCAAATTGTCGTCTTTTGGTTTGAAAGTTTCGCAAGTGTCATTTTCAGTCAAAGAAAAGAATCCTACTCTTCTTGATGGTGGATTACACTGTTACTCTTGTATTTGGTTTGAATTAATAGTATTTCAAGTGTCGAAAAGCAGTTTTCAATTCAAAATCGCAAAGTGTCGTCCTTGTCTTCCTTTTGTCTTTTGAAGAGAAAATTGTTAGCACTGTCGCTTTGAAAGAAAAGATAATTCAGATTTGTACTTAGCATTCTTTTTGTCATTCACACATTAAGAAAGCGGAAAACAAATACATGCATGTGCATTTGCATTTAGACTACTTGTTGATTTTCATTTAGGACAGTGGATCTAGTGTGTGCTCTCTGCTCTATGTTGAAAGAATCTCGCTTCTCTTTCTCTAGTAGCTAGGATTTTCATTGCAAAAAGAAGAGTAAAAAATTGTTTATCATCTTAGATTGCATTTTTAGGAATTGTATATCTACATCACGCAGTGAACCTTAAAGGAAAACTTCTTAGGAAAGATCAACTGTAAAATAAATTCAATGAACATAAAAACGCTTTGGAACCTAATGCACAACATTTAGAAGTCTAGGCTAGAGACGTATTCCGGCGTCGTAAAGCTTGGTAACTATCGCTTTCATCATAGGTTGGGTGATTCCTCCTCTTTGAGATGGCACGTGCCAATACGGACTTATGCTCCCACGTACCGTCGAGGATATATTGGGAGACCACAATAGGCTATATCCTTTATCCTTAGGAAGCCGTGTCTGCCGCCCTATCGATCGCAATGCACTGAACATAGCATTTGGGAAGATTGACTGCCGTACCGTAAAAAGTACTTTGCAGTTTTGCGATTGGTTTGGTAATCCCTCTGTCTAGATTTCCAGAGTAGTCCCTTTTGTTCCTTTTCAGACTCCTTAAAAGAAAAGGTCCATCTGAGCACTTGTCACTTCAGGCTCATTAAAAATTGAAGGCGACTAGAGTCATCTTTAGCTTTTTCTCGACTCTTAAAAAGAAAAGCAAGTTGTGTCAAAGCGTCTAAAATTCATTTAATTCGGAATCACTTTTTCCCCTTTATTTTGAGTTGATTGAGTAATCTGCAATCATGGAAGAAAGTCAATTGAAACCTCATCGCTCGCGGAGACTAACGAGTCAACCGTCTTTGACTCCAAAAACAAAACTATTCTGGACCAAGCGAACTCGTTTAATTGGATCAAAGTCCCCAGGTTTGCTTGGAACTTGTGTTCCAACATCCTCACAGACTCCAGTTACTCCAACCATTTCTGGTATCCTTGCCTTTACAGAAGAAGTTCTGCAGTCACAAGAGGACATTAGAACTGATCCTAGTGTAACGGTAAACACTTTTATTCCTGAACCGACTCCATCTACAGCTGATTTGGAAGGTGTTATCCCTCCAACATCTGTCGCTGCAGAGTCTATACCTCCTTCGGCACCAGAAATATTTTACGGACCTGATGGTCTACCTCTCCCACCTGGATTAATTGTTATAGAAGAGATTGTGGAGGATCTTCCATCTAGTACTCCATCGCATTTTGGAGCTGGGATCACCCTATATCCTTCTTCGTCAGAAGTTAGTCTCCCTTCATCGCAAGTTCCTGTAGAATCGCTAGGAAATCTTTTGGATAGACTCGATATGTCTGAACAACTGTCAACATCCAGGACTGTGTCATCTGACATAGCAATAGCAGAACCTCCTGCTGCTACTCCAACAATGTTCGCGGGTGTACCATCTGTCCCAACTAGCTCTCAACCGCTAGATGGAGTCGACCCAGGGACTATTTTGATCCTTCACAACAGTATCAATTTGGGCAGTCTAGTCTCCAGAGGCTAATCTTACCTTTGAACGCTGGATTACTGCAATATGGGGGGCAATATGCCCTTTTTCATTGTTCCCTTCGGGAGGACAACCATATGAGAGTTCACAACAGAATTTGGGTCATACTGGAAGTACATCCAATGGTTGGGTGCTAATACTGCCTCAACAACCAAGATTTGTATACTCAATGCAACCAAGTCTACTTGTGTCGAATATCCCCACTACACCGGCTATTGTGACGGTGTCGCAAGTACAAGCGTTGCCTGTTGTATGCCAACCTCAAGTTTCTCAGGTTGTAATACAACAACCTCTTGTCTCCATGACACAACCACAATCACCAATTAGTGGCTCCTTAACCGGAGCGACCCAGGTTCAAACGGGTACTATTACCCCTCATCTTGGTCAGACAGCCAATATTGGACAACAACAAATGGCTTCACAACCATGGCTGGTACAATATCAACAACCGCAATTCCAGCAAGCTTACCAAGGACCTGAGCAGCAAAGCTGTGCGGGTAATGGGCAGCTGTATATTCAAATCGGTCAATCATATGGTTATGCTCATCAACCTTACCAAAGTTATCAACATCAAATACATTATGCTAGTATGCAAAGACCCACTACTTAGGCGATCCCATCTTATCCTGGGTATGCTTTGCCAAACCTGAATCAACAGTTGCCCTTCGTGGCGACTTTAGAGTTACCGGATCTAAATCGGTTAACAAACGATCCAATTTCTTATGCCCCTTGGTGGCCGGCGATTCCTCATAAACTTCTGGTAGATATTCCTAAATTTAATGGAAATCCGGGTGAAGACCCGTCGAATCATGTGATGACCTTTCATCTGTGGTGTTCGTCCAACACTCTCAATGATGATTCGATTAGGCTTTGCCTTTTTCAGCGAACGTTAACTGGTCCGGCAGCAAAATGGTACATCGAATTGCATAGAGCTTCATTCGATAACTTCAGTGCCGTTGCCATAACCTTTTTAACCCATTTTCAGTTACCAATAAGGTACGAAATAGGAACAAAGCTTCTTACCAATTTCAAGCAAACGACGGCCACTCACATATCTGATCATATTCATGAGTGGCGACGTCATCGTAGAATGGTAAAAACATATGTCCCTAATCAGTTGCTAGTTGAATGGTTTATTAAGTCATTGTTACCTTCTATTACAGAAGATGTGGCAAAGGGAGGGTTCGTCACCGAAGAGCAAGTCATTGCTCGTGCGCAATATCTAGACTTGATCTATACTCAGTCTAGCATGCTCTACGACAAAATCACTGATGCTCCTAGACCGGAGTTTTCCATTCCTCCTCCTCCTAAATCGAACAAAGACTCTCATGTCGGTGATGGCATGATAGGTACGACTAGCATGAAAACCGTAAAGGCTACATCAAAGAAAGCCCGTACGGTTTCTAGTCAAAATGCAAATGAGGAACTTCTCGCCTCGGAGGTTAATGCCATGTTGACCGACAAAGGCAAAGAACTGAAGCAACCAGGAGGCAAGAAGAAAAAGAAAGGGAAAAAGAAGAAGCAGGATGAGTCGTCTCTTGAAAAATCTTCGGCAAACCCTTCTGGGCAAAGGAAACCCCCTTCGGAGTGTCAGATATGTGATGAGGATCATTGGACGAGAGATTGTTCACTTAAAGCTGAAGTTAAGAAACTTTTTAAGAGTTCAAAAACCTCAGCGGTATTGACTGATCCGTTTCCAAACCTGGGAACCAATTTGGTTGCTAGTGACAATGATTCCCCATCCCAAGTGCTTATGTTGTCCATTTCGAAACAACAAAATGATGCTTTGATATCGACAAGGAATAAAGATTACAGGAACCCACAGCTGTCGAACAACAAGGCTGCTGATCAACCTAGTAGTTCGACAACAACTTCGATCGAAGTTGCACCACCCATCATTCTTGAGCTAATGATAAAGCTGCCAAAGGGAGTAGTACACAAATCGACATTTAATCCTCGTGCCAGAGCGGCACAAAATTACAATATAGTAGAGGATGTGGCCCAATCGCTGTCCATTATGTCGACACTTGAGGTATTGCAAAATTTCCCCTCCAAGAAGCAGGCTCTATTATCGACAATAGGTGGGATTGACCCAGCGGATTCCAATCTTGTGGCCTTTAATAATAAAGGATGTGAACCTCAGTTACCAGCTCAACTCTCTTTCCTCATTCAAGTGAAATCCCTCAACAAAATTGTTCATCGAACAATTATTGATGAGGGGGAATCTACATGTATTATGTCAATGAGTTGCTGGAAAACTTTAGGCTCACCACCCTTGTCGCGATCGTCAATGACGTTAAAAGCATTTGATGGATGGACATACACCCCATACGACATTTTAAGTAACTTGCAAGTCGAACTGGGGGGCAAAACAATAGAAATTGATGTTGAAGTTATCGATGGAAACCTCGATTACAACATCCTACTGGGAAGGCCATGGATTTATGCTATGGCTGTTATTGTGTCGACATACCTCAGAAAGATTGCATTTCCTTTCAAAGGAGGAATTACGATCGTCGACCAACAAACCTTTCTCCCCAACAGTTCACAAGTTACGGGAAGCATTTCGATGATCCATTGAAGCTCTCAAACCCTTCAAAATATCAGTGTAGGCCTGCTAAAAGACCCTACGTTGATTGGTACTTTTGCCATACCGCCTCCAAACAATCTAGTGGAAGTGGCCACGGTGGGAAGCTGCAATATGATATCTTCTATATCTAAAAGATTTAGATGATTCCCAAACATTTTGTCAGCATGGATCATTGCCATTTTAGAAATATTGTAGCAATCAATTTTGTTGGCCTGGGGGGCAAACCCAAATCAACGCTCATTGAGTGTTTGGATAGATAGGTATAAGAAATATGGCAACTCTTCAGATCCTTGGTCGCATGTACATTCTACAGATGAAGGAATCATTCAGTCAATGATCATAGGAGAGGCACCATGGGAAGATTACCACAATCATTCCCATCTTCGAGATTACCACGAAGATTATTCCAGCGACCTTAATCATCCTTTAGTTTTTGATTTTTTTATCAAATACTGTAAATATGGTGGATTATGAGGATAGTTCTTGTACTATGTCAACCTCATTAAAAAATGAAACAACCCCCTTTCCAAATTGAGTCTTTGATTACGATCTCATAAAATTCAAGTCGAGTCTTTGAAAGATCTCGAAGGTAAACCTTCATTCCAACCACCTGGTTGAATGCAATGGAGCTTGGGGGGCATGCATCTTGATTTGTGTCACTATGCTGGGGGCATGCAAACTTATAACAAGCATAGTTTTTCGTTTCAAGCTTGTGTAAACATGAAACCGAACCTGAGCATATGTTGTCACATGGTTCAAGCTCATTAAAAAATGAACCAGGCCACGAACAGTGTTATCGTAGGGTTCAAGCTCATCAAAAAATAACCCCGCCATGAGCAGTTTTACGGGAAGTTCAAGCTCGTTAAAAAATAAACCTAGCAATGAGCATATGTTCCACCAGAGTTTAAGCTCATTAAAAAAAAAAATTAACCCACCTTCAGTAAATAACCATTGCGATCGCATTATCATCAGCTTTTGAGCCTTGGTCGTGTTCTTACCATCAACTCCACTCTGTTTTAACCGATCATATGCCTCCATTTGATTGTTTACCTCTTTTGAGGAACAACTGCGACAAGTGATTCTGTTAGCCATCCTCTTGACACTACCGTGAATGGAAAGTTCCAAACCTTACCTGGAACCAGCTGCTACCCGAAAATATCACTCGTTCCTCAAAAAATGAGTCTCCTTTAAGCTCTTTTCATCTGACTCGTAAAATATGAAAAGATTGCCAAGCAATTGGCCTCTCCAGCTCGTTAAAGCGATCAGAAGTGATATCCCTCCTCTAGATTTTAATCTTTTTGGACCCGAGGGATCATTACACAAAAATATCGAGCGCTTGTCTTGTTCGTCTCGTTAAAACTATCGAAAGTTCATCCCTTTCGTATTATTTTATACTTTTTCGGACTTAAGGGATATATGACGAAAAAGGAATCCTGGAGTATTCTTTCCGTCCTTTTTCAAACTCTCTAAAATTGAAAAAATATCGAGTTATCTTTGTCGTTAAACTCGTTAAAACCAATAGCGACAAACTTGTCCATGCAGACAAGAACGAGTTTCACTGTTGCTAGGCTCATTAAAACATAGTGACGAGTTTGCCGGGAGGGAAAATTATAGAACAAGCATATGTTATCCTCCTCAAGCTTGACAAAAATAAAGATGTACTGGTCAGCAATGACTGGGGAAAAATTGGGAAGAAAACTTGAAGAAACTTTATTGGTAGCAAGT
>APFE031340714.1:76230-97695 GCA_000404065.3 Pinus taeda
CACATGGATCGACTTGTACTTCGGGCGAAGATTGAACGAGTTTGAAGACCCCAGATCTAGTTTCATCCATCTGGGCTGTGATATATTCAGGAAAATAAAGACATCAAATGTACATCATTGCTGCACAGATAATCATCCAAACCAAGGATGATGGGTCTACCAGAATCATTAGTCTGCCACACAGACGGTTGTCTGTCCTATGTACATGAAAATGAATTTATAACGCTGAGCATGGGAATGCCCGCCTCAGCTAGATCATAAAAATATTATGAAGATAATGTATTGTATTGTATATTATTACGGATCGCCTTCCAGTTCAAAAAACCTCGGATCCTCATGATAAAACATTTCACCCGACATCAAAAAGATTTACGACCTCATGCTCTAGGGGGCAACTGTGATAGACATTTTGGGCACTGCAACCCCAATCACATATGTCCATAAACCAAGGGCTTATGAGTCCCTAAAAGTGTTGTTTCACACCTTAAAGGAACAAGGTCAACTGATTACATCATCTTCCAGAAGTTCTCCATGAAAAACTGCTCAGAACTGGTCAAAACTGGACCATACAGACTGCTCAGTGCTAAGGGTGCAATTCATCTCACCTGCCACATGAAAAAAGTGTGATGCATACTGAAAAGCCCTTCTGTAGGGTGCGATGGGCGAGAGTAGACAAATGGCAGAGACAGTTTGCAAGGTGGATGATCATAAAATCTTCTAGAAACTTCTCTTGTGACACTTGCCTCTCTGAATTCGCCTAGGGATGAGTAAGAGATAATGAAATCTCTAAGCGAAATTGAGAACTATCAGAGAAATGACACTAATCAAAATCCCAAAAGCTGACTCACCCACCTGCAAACATCTATATATGGATCCCTCATCCCAGAGATCCAGAGGTTGGAATCTTGTATTTTGTAAAGAAGCAATGTTGGTTTCTTTGTGGAACATCATAGTGTTGGGCGATCTAAGCTTTTCATGAGGTGAAGAAGGGCTTTCATGCTGGGAGGATGACGCTGGGTCAGATCAATGGGTTGTAATCCTTTCTTCTACTCTTTCTATCAATAAAGCTATTTGCGTTTTCCTCCACATTCTTGTATGTTTGAGTTGATATATGTGTTTGTGTAGTCAATATGTATCTAGTCATATATTGTTTATGATTGTAGATCTCTGTGCTTTGATAGTATTATGCTGCTTTGACTTTACAGGTTCTCTTTGAAGCGGGGCAAGCAAGGGAGGAGCAGTAAAGATCTGTCAGAGGGGAGAGGAAACAAGCAAGGAGCCAAGCAAAAGACCGAGGTTGGTAGTCTCTGCTTCTCTCTCATCTACTTCTCATAAAGGAAAACACAAGTAACTTTAGTTTGTTTGTTTCTAAGATAGCTACCCATCTTAGTTGGACTAGTAGCTCTGATTGGACACTAGATTTCCCGATAACAGGTCCACCATACACCATCTTGAATTAATAATCAACACCATGCTAATGTGTTTGGTTTGTTTAAGATTATAAGTCATTTTCTGTATTCAAGCTTATGTGATCCATAATGAATTAAACAAAGTCTTTCGATAGAAATCACATGAGAGAATTTTTTTGGCTGACGCGTTTCAAACCAACAAGTGTGGTTCATCATCAGGACTAGATGAAGAGGTAGACCATGGAAAAGGCTTAAATAGAGAGCAATGTAAAGACATAATTTCAATTAATGGTTATATTTGAACAATGATGTTTAAATTATAATATTAATTTATTATTAATATATTAAAAACAAATATTATTAAGTAACAGCTATATTAAACGACTAGTTTTAGAAGAAAATATTTAAATAATGATATTATTTCATTAATTTATTAAAAATATTAGTAGGTAACGACAATATTAAACGGCTAGTTTTTGATCTATGACTATAAGTTATTTCAACACAGTAAAATGGGGGTGGAAAGGTAAAACCATCTTTTATGTGCATGGGTAAATGAGATTCCTTTCACTCGTTTTGGAAGGGAGGTCAAACCACTTTAAGTGTGGGGAGAAACGACCCTAGCTTTTCCTATGGTTTGTATTTATTTATTGTTTTAGGGTCCACCACACACTATCTTGAATTAATAATTAATAACAAGTTAATATGTTCAGTTTATTTAGCTTATTTAATATTATAAATCATGTTTAATTATGTCAATGGGCATTATCTATTTTGGAATTAGGCTTCCATAATTTTAATTTAATTATCAATGATTATTAAGTGGATGGTAGAGATTTAACCTCCATGGAATATTTTAGAATATTCTTAGTAGTATACACAATCAAAGGTTGAGATTTATCCCCAAAGTAGTTATACCCCTTTTTCTATTGTAATGAAATTGATTAATTAAAAAAGTGTGCTATAAACAAATTTCATATGAAATGAGTTATGGTTATTTGGGCATGTGGTAGTGATAAGCCATGGTATTGTAACAAATTCTATTGTTGGAGATTTCAGAAGAGAACTATGTAATGGATTTTTGGTCCGTCCAACATTTCAGATGCTTACTCGATCCTTCATTAGGGACCAAAGAACTCAAAACCATCCGCAATGTTGGACAAATTTCTGAGCTTGTTGGTCCCTGATGATGGATGGAGTAACCATCCGAAACGTTGGACGGATCAAAAATCCATTAGAGAGTTCTCTTCCAGAAATATCCAACAATATGAATAACTGTATATTTACAAATTAATAATCTCCATGCTAAAGCGGGAGAAAATCTCTATAGATAGGAATATTGTTTCATGCTTTTTCAAATGTATATATATTTAACTTACATATTAATTCTTTTTATAATTAATAATAATAATAATTTAAAATAAAGTTGCAATTCAGTTAAATCTATGATATTATTATTATTGTTAATATTATTATAAATTTTAACAACATAAGATGTATTATGAAGTAAGTGTTTTGATGCTTATTATGGATTGATGCCTATCCACATTTAGCAACCATTTAATTTATATCAATGTGCTAGTATACTTTTAATAAAGTTTGAAATAAGTAATTTGATGTTTATTATGGATTGATGTCTATCCACATTTATCAATCATTTAATTTATATCGCTGTGTTAGTATAATTTTAATAAAGTTTGAAATAATTGATTTGTTAAAAGAGGTAATAAAGTTTGAAATAATTGATTCGTTAAAAGAGGTATAAAGTAATAGATCATTGATTAGACCTTGTAATTAAATATTTGTTTAATTATTGCTTAAAATATTATTACAAGATTAGTTGTGAGTACAATTTTGTATAATTTTTAAGAAGTACCTTATGTTTATAACTAGTACAACCACATTAAAAGTATTAATGTGGTTGATATAACCAAAGACTTTATAAATATAACAAAAAAAAAATATTGCAACACGAAGAATGCCTTGCCAATGTACACATTTACCATTAACCATGTATAAAAAGATTATGGACCAACTTTAACTTGAGAAAAAAAAAGAATTACACATCTTATTGTAAAATTGACCATTTTGCTAAATAAAATCTGCTTATATATTAATATTCTCATCTAATTAGAATATGAACTTATTAGAATTGGAATAATCTCAAATCCCTAGGAAATTGGCATGTAGGGAGCCATGTGGCACAAATCTAATTTAATTTGAGAAAAAAAAGAATTACACATCTTATTGTAAAATGAACCATTTTGCTAAATAAAAATTGCTTCTATAGTAATTTCCCCATCTAATTAGAAAATGAACTTATTAGAATTGGTGGGTAGGAAGCCACGTGGCATGAATATAAAAATAAGTCTAAGCTTGTAATAAGTTTTTCTTAAATATGAGTTTTTTCTTAAATGCAATTTTGATTCTGCTAATAGGTACTTAAATTGTTATAGCAATTTAAATTAGATTTTTATAATATAATTTTAATTAAAAGATTTCATAAAAAAAATATTAAAATATCAAATTTCAATTAGTTTTCTTTAAATTTTATATTTATTTATACATTAAAAAACAAGTGATGAAAATTTAAAAAATTTACCAATACTATTATTTATGGTTCTTTTTTAATTAAATAAGTAAAATTTTAAATATAATTAAGACTACTAATTTAAATAATTTTAAAATAAACCGAAGTCACACTCAAATTTTCAATGTTGACTAAAATATTCATTATATTTAGAAAAATAAGGATTACCATTTTCTGAATACTACTTAAACAAACTCTAGTTATCTTTAAGCTATTTTCATATTAATGCAATAGGCTATTTTGATGGTTATATCTGTTATGCATTTGGCTACTTAAAATGGTTTTTAGTTGATGAATTGTGTTGATATGATGATGATGATTAACGTCCACTGAAACCAAGCTTTAGTCTATCATATATTAATTTTTATATTACTAATAATAACCCACTTGTTTTTCCTTCTGTGAAAACACTTTAACCTTCCGCTAAAATTATAGGCGACACAACACAGAAACCACATAGGTAGTGATAATTATTGCGCATGGATTAATGAACTGAAGATTGTGCAATAACCAGGAGACGCCGAGAACTTGTGGGAACAAATTATGACCATAAAGGCTGTCTAAAATTATTTTTTGTGGGACCCAGGCAACATGGTATCATTGGAGTTGTTGGTCATGAGCATGCCTTACATTTTGGTGGTATCTGTTTCATCTCTGGGCCATCTCAATCCATTGCTGTAGTTTGCCAAACAACTCATCTCTTAACACATCATGGTCACTTTTATTCTTACCGAAGATGAGTGTGAGTGAGTGAATGTTACAGGCACGAGAAGCAGTGTCTGCTGAGGATCTTAAAGCCCTCCGCTGATGAATTTCAGTTTGAAACAATCCCAGACTGACTTCCTTTGGATTTCGACCCCATGCGAGATGCAGTGACTACGAGGACCTCAAAGCCCTTTCCTGAAGTTCAGTTTGAAACAATCTCAAATAGACTTCCTTTGAATTTCGACCGCTCGTAGGACCTAGACATGGTCCTCGATATGCTCGGCAGGAACGAGGACTTTTAAAGAGCCTGAACTTCACGTTGAGTAGGTTGGAATTTTATGTCTTTAAATAGGTTAAATTAGAGAATAATACCATAAAAAAATGGAGCTTTTAGAGTTCACAAACAACTTTTTATACTAGACAAAATTTTATTACTCTCACTCTTATTAGATTTGTTGGCTATTAAAAATTTCCAAAAAATTTGAGAAGGACATAGTACCAAAAAAACCATTAATATTAAGGCACAATAGATCACCATTTGACTGAGAACTAGGGGAAGGTGGTGGCTGAAAGTCACCATACACATGTTTTTCCATATGGCTCAAGTGGCCATCAAGACGATCCAAGCTTTCCTGTAGGTACCATGATTGTGTTGGAGACAGGACAAACTATCCTGCATGTGCCATTGATTTCAATGGAGATCATTCATGAAGAAAATGAGTGCATTTATGTCATCATGCCTTGCCTTTAAGAGCTGCTCCATTGATATCTGATGTTGTCTATGCATGGTAAGCATTTCATTTAATAATACTGTATGCGAACACCTCCAAATTGCGATGTTCTTCTTGCAGATTGGGAGAAATAGGTACACGATTAGTTGCAAGCTTCGGTCGACTCGAAACATCAAGAAGAGGGTGATTGGACTGGCCCCTTTCCCCTGCACCCCTACATGCACAACCACACTGAAGTGGCATTCTAATATTGAGCATAACCCGATGGTAGTTGAAACTGCAAAACTTACCAGAGAGTGCCAATAGTGAAGATTTCCACATCCCAATAATTAAACAGGAACCTTGGTCCCTAGGAATTACCCAGTGTTGCCCAACCCATTGGGTAGCCTAGAACAATAAGAGTTTGGAAGAGAGAACCCATAACTAGAAATGCCAAGGGCCATGAAGTGGGGCTTTTTGCCATTATCCGTGGCCAAAAGTCATAGACGAATACCAGAAGCAAAGTGAAAAAAAACCCCAACAGACCACAAGGATAAGCTCCCACAGAAGCTCATGAGACCGAAAGAAATAACCAATAATGTAGGCCCCATGCTAGCAACATGATCAACACTAGATTGACAAGCCCCCTTTTCTTAGACTTACAAGCAAGCACTGTAAGAGAAACCAAGAAACCCAGATTGAGACGTGCCACAAGCTTGACAAGCCCCCTTTTCTTAGACTTACAAACAAACACTATAAGAAAAACCGAGAAACCCAGATCGAGACTTGCGACAAGATTTGAGCTTAACCGACATATTATTCCCCATAATAGATGAGAATAAGCTCAACAGACAGCATAAACTAGACAATAGAGAAAACCAGTAGAGGGACCTTGCCTGAAAAATGAACCTACATGTCACACAAATAAAGCAAGAGAGCCAGAGAAAACAAGGGGTTTGGCTTACCTCCAGGGCCCACTGAATTCAAAGGGAGGAGCACCACTATAGGCCTGCCACTAGTGGGAGAAGCATTTCATGTTTGCTTAGCAACTCCCTAGACTTAGAAATTTCCCTAGGACCAGGATCTCAAGTTTAACTCATAAGTCCCTGCCCTCCTCTATAACGCATGTAAACTAGGTAGTATTAACACGAAATTGTCATTCCAGACATTCCTTAGCAGACTTGTAGGGCCTCCATGCGACCGACCCTTCTACCCCTCATAACACCAGGGCACCATCGATGAACAATAACAACAAGAAACCTCAAAACACTAGCTAAGCTCCATCATGGTAAAATATAATATACCACATGTGACAACAAGAAACCTCAAAACACTAGCTAAGCTCCATCATGGTAAAATATAATATACCACATGATCGCTGCATGAGGGAAGGATGCCATGCTGCCACGCGCTTTATGAGCCCGAGGATTTGGTGGGGTGGCTTGCGCCTCCCTAACCCCACTACCATTTTGATCATCCAACCCATCAGTTTTTCCAATGGTGTTTTTGTGTAATATAACCTACACACATATATATCGGGCTAGATCCATCTTAACTTTGGATCTATAAGTGTTGAGAGAGATCAAATCTCTCGAGGTGCAAATATTTCCTAAAGTTTTCCACTCAAAAAAGAGGTGTGCATATTGATAGATTTGATTTTGTTGACTACTCAGTAAAATTATTAAGATAAGTTTGGGGTAGTCATTTGATGAGTCTCCTCATAGTGATTTACAAGTCCATGGTATTGCATAGCCCATACTAACTTACAAAATTCCATTATAAAATGTAATTGCACAAGATTAGATTCATCCCACAATTAGTAAATCCATATTTAACATGAATCTAGGTTAGTAATATTTTAAAATAAAATTATAATTTAGTTAATTTTAATAAATCTTAAATAAAAAAAATAAAATATATATAAAATAATATTTGATACTTACTATAAATTCCTTTTAATTTATGTAAATTTTATTAGTAACTTTAAATTTTATTTATCACCTACTAAAATTTTAATAAAAATCATTAAACATATTATTAAATATAAAACCTTGTTACAATTCTAAAAAATGTTTCAAGTAAAAATTCTCACCAACAAAATATGTCTATCACACAAATTAATTTTAAAAAAATATGTTTATAATTTATTTGAATAAGCTACATAATCTAAATTCTGGAAAGTTTAAAGTTTAGAACCCGTTATTTTTTTTATAATATCAATTACAAAAATTCAATTTAAAAAAGCTCTCGTTAATGGTGGCAGTCAAACAAAGAGACTACAAGAATTTTAAATACTTGGTTGAGAAATTACTCAACACTTCGATTTCCATTCCTCCAAACTCGAAATCAGTAAGGTTTTACTCCAGATTTAGTTGGGATAATCAAAGCTTTTACAAATAATTAAATCCTTTTTATTTGGGATAAACACTTAATCTATTCAAAGTTGATTAAACTAAGTATTTAGGAATACAACATGTCCTCCTATCACCTAAATTTACTTTCAGACTTTACACCTATGAACCATCAGACTTTACACCTATGAACCATCAAACCAAGGGTGCACACACATTTACATGTTATAAAATCTAGCTCCAAAATAATTACAATTGTAATTCCCATGTGATGCTATAAAATGTCAATTTCTTTCATTACTCCAAATATAATTACATGTACCAAGCACTTCTCACTTAAGTACTTATCGTACCAAATATCTTAGCAAATGATGCAATGATGCAAAAAGCATATACCAACTTCTTTACTAACATCCCTCCTTGCTCCAAACATAGTGAACCAAAGCACTCATTCACCAATTGCGTATTCCTTAATGTCCTTCTATTTATGCAATATAAACAAATTCCTCATTAAAAAAAGAAAAAGAAAATAATAACATTCACACATAGTACTTAGATATTTACCTTGAGAACCTTTAACCAAGAAAACCCATGGTATTGCCCATGATATTCAATTTAAGCTCATGCATGTTTTCACATGGCTATCTCCATATCATTTATGTTTTTATGTGGCTATCTCCACTCTATGCATGTCTTTGAATGATTATCTCCATGCCATACATGTTGCATGTGGTTGCATGAATATCTCCACGTCATACATGTTGCATGTGGTTGCATGACTATCTCCACGCTATGAAAGTCCTGCATATTGCATGTGGTTGCATGACTATCTCCTCACTATGAATGTCCTACATGTTGCATGTGGTTGCATGACTATCTCCACACTATGAATGTCCTTACATGTGTTTGCATGGCTATCTCCAACCTATGCATGTCTTTAATAAAGTAATCAATGTTGTAATAGATGAAGCCTATTTAATGGCTTGAGATAGCGTTGACCTATTTAGGCATGGTTAATACGTATATATTAAGCTTGCCCAAACAGGTCAAATTAAGTCAATACCATCACTTGAGGCATCATACAATAGAGTATCTCAAGCCATCATAGGCTTTATCAATCACAAACCTAATTCTTTAAGTGGAATTAGATTACATGCAAAGGAAATTACCCAATACCATGGCTTGTAAACCACCAATGGTAAACCCAACAATGATTCAAACAAGGTTTCTTAACTACTTATGATCGAGTCAAGATTAACCCAACATTTTGACCTTTAAACTTGACTTCCAATAAACACCTACTCCTTCAAAGTTTATTAAAATGAGCATTCGAGAGTAAAACATTGTTCCCCCATCACCTATGTCTACATCTAGACTTTATATTGGTGAATCATCGATCAAAGGTACACATGCCTAAATATGTCTTATAGTCACATGCACATTTATATGTAATAAAGTCCAACTCCAAAATAATTACAATTGTAATACTTGAGCATGTGATGCTATGAAACATCAACCTATTTCATTGTCATCATCTCTCACGCTCCAATACAATTACATAAACTAAATGCTTCTTGATTAGGTAGTTATCTTACCACTGTATACTTGAGAAAATGATGGAAGAAGCATCTATCAACTTCTTTAGCAACATCCCTCCCTTCTCCAAATACGATGAGCCAAAACATCCATTTACTGAGTGCTTCTTCCTTGATGCACTTTTGCTTATGCTTCATGCTAACACTATATGCCTGAATAAATCATGTAAGAAGCATCTACCAACATCTTTAATAGCATCCCTCCTTGCTCCAAATAGAGTGAACCATAGCACTAATTCACTGATTACATCTCCTGAATTTGTTTATGCTTATGTTCAACTTCCATGTGCCATTCACCATGCTACAATGCTCTAATCCACCACCCAAGAAACACCTAGTCACTCTTGATAGAGAGTCCAAACAACATGCTTTGATATCATGTTGCTCTTTATGCTATTTATCTCATTGGTTGCTCTTTGTTTTTGACATGGTGTCAGAGAAGATTACCTGGACTCTCTAGCTAGAGTGGCTTATGTGTTCCCCATATGTTGCATTAGAGCATGGTAGCATGGTGAATGGCACATGGAAATGGAGCGTACATAAAAGCACATTGAGAATTACTCAATGACTCTAGTGCTTTGGTTAGTTATATTTGGAGCAAGGAAGGATGCTAGTAAAGGAGTTGGTAGATGCTTCTTGCATCATTTGTTTAGGTATATAGTTGATTGGTGTGGAGCATAAGTGGAAGCACATTGATGAAGAAGTACTTTGTGAATGAATGATTTGGCTCATTATATTTGGAGTAGGGAGAAATGTTGGTAAAGAAGTTGGTAGATGCTTCTTGAACATCTACTTGGTAATATAGTGATAAATAGGTAATTGGTCTATGTAATTGTATTTGGAGCATGAGAGATGATGGAAATGAAATATGTTGATATAGCATCACATGCTGCCACATTACAATCATAACTATTTTGGAATTGGATTTTATCACATGTAAATGAGAATATGATTGTCAGACCTATTTAGGTATGCACATCACTTGTTTGATGGCTCACTAGAGTAAAATTTTTACATAGATTTAGGTGATGCAAGGTATGTTGTATTCCCAAATATTTTGTCTAATGAACTTTGATGGAGGTAGGTGTTTATCCTAAATCATATTTAAAGGAGGCAGTGTTGGATTAAACTTGTATGGCTCATAGAATAGTTAGAAAAACTTGATTTAATCATTGTTGGGTTTATGAGCCAGGGTATTAGGTAACCCATGGTATTTTATCATGGTATTAGATGTACACCCATACATGTATTTGCATGACTATATACACTTCATGCATGTCTATGCATGGTTGTCTCCATGCCATGCATTACCTTTCATGCATATGCATGGTTATCTCTTAGCTATGCATATCCTTATATGTGTTTGTATAACTATATCCATGTTACACGTCTTTTCATGTAATCTAATTCAAGCAAAGGAATAAGAATTAGAGATATAGTTGATGAAACTTATTTAATGACTTTAAATATTGATCCATTATAATACCTCAAATAACGATTGGTGACCTAACTTTGACCAATTTAGAGAAGGTTAACAAATATCTATTAAATACTATTTCTATTACATGTTTCTTATTGTGCTATTTATGTCCTTTGGTTCTTTGTTTTTAAGATAGTTTTTACCATAAAATCTCTTTTCCTAATTCATGAATGGGAAATGAAACATAAGTAATTGACCATTCAAAGTTTAGGTATGCACATCACTTGTTTGATGGCTCACTAGAGTAAAATTTTTACATAGATTTAGGTGATGCAAGGTATGTTGTATTCCCAAATATTTTGTCTAATGAACTTTGATGGAGGTAGGTGTTTATCCTAAATCATATTTAAAGGAGGCAGTGTTGGATTAAACTTGTATGGCTCATAGAATAGTTAGAAAAACTTGATTTAATCATTGTTGGGTTTATGAGCCAGGGTATTAAGTAACCCATGGTATTTTATCATGGTATTAGATGTACGCCCATACATGTATTTGCATGACTATATCCACTTCATGCATGTCTATGCATGGTTGTCTCCATGCCATGCATTACCTTTCATGCATATGCATGGTTATCTCTTAGCTATGCATATCCTTATATGTGTTTGTATAACTATATCCATGTTACACGTCTTTTCATGTAATCTAATTCAAGCAAAGGAATAAGAATTAGAGATATAGTTGATGAAAATTATTTAATGACTTTAAATATTGATCCATTATAATAACTCAAATAACGATTGGTGACCTAACTTTGACCAATTTAGAGAAGGTTAACAAATATCTATTAAATACTATTTCTATTACATGTTTCTTATTGTGCTATTTATGTCCTTTGGTTCTTTGTTTTTAAGATAGTTTTTACCATAAAATCTCTTTTCCTAATTCATGAATGGGAAATGAAACATAAGTAATTGACCATTCAAAGTTTAGGTATGCACATCACTTGTTTGATGGCTCACTAGAGTAAAATTTTTACATAGATTTAGGTGATGCAGGATATGTTGTATTCCCAAATATTTTGACTAATGAACTTTGATGGAGGTAGGTGTTTATCCTAAATCATATTTAAAGGAGGCAGTGTTGGATTAAACTTGTATGGCTCATAGAATAGTTAGAAAAACTTGATTTAATCATTGTTGGGTTTATGAGCCAGGGTATTAGGTAACCCATGGTATTTTATCATGGTATTAGATGTATGCCCATACATGTATTTGCATGACTATATCCACTTCATGCATGTCTATGCATGGTTGTCTCCATGCCATGCATTACCTTTCATGCATATGCATGGTTATCTCTTAGCTATGCATATCCTTATATGTGTTTGTATAACTATATCCATGTTACACGTCTTTTCATGTAATCTAATTCAAGCAAAGGAATAAGAATTAGAGATATATTTGATGAAACTTATTTAATGACTTTAAATATTGATCCATTATAATACCTCAAATAACGATTGGTGACCTAACTTTGACCAATTTAGAGAAGGTTAACAAATATCTATTAAATACTATTTCTATTACATGTTTCTTATTGTGCTATTTATGTCCTTTGGTTCTTTGTTTTTAAGATAGTTTTTACCATAAAATCTCTTTTCCTAATTCATGAATGGGAAATGAAACATAAGTAATTGACCATTCAAAGTTTCAACCTAGGAATACTATTCATGGTTCTAGCTAGTTTTATAAAGTGATTTGCCTAACGAATAATGATTTGAAATTTTATGAAAAGATTTTATATATTTCAAAGATTTAAGAAAGACATACCACTGGGTATTTCACTTAAAAAACACAATTCTTCTTCTTATAAAAACATTGGCTCATAATTTCTCTATGGGCTTACAAATTTATAAATATGAAATATTAATATAAATGTGAAGGTGAGATTAACCAACTTGAACATCCACCAAATCCATTTATGTGAAGGTGAGATTAGGCAACTTGAACATCCACCCAATCCATTTTCACTATTGCCCAAGTTCACTCTACTTTCACTACACTCACCCATACCCATTTGGGCAGGTGAGGGCAAAAAAGCTCTGAAGACAGTGCAAGGATGACTCTGAGGCTAAAACGTAGTTGTAAAACTTATGCTCCAGCCCCACCCTTACTACTGATGCACAAGGTCACCGTTGCCCCCAAGTTCACTCTTCTTTCATCCATACTGTGAAAACTAGTTGTCTGAGCTTGCAAAATTCTTGAGATTTGGTGTGTTTCTTTGTATCTCCACGTTCTACTGCTTTCTTGTACCAACTAAGATGTGTAACTATTGCATTTATTGGGATGACAATTATGAAAATGTTGCGAGGCACTACAAAAGAGATATTAGATTTCGTAGTCATAATACTACTATCTTGGTCAAGAAAGATGCTTTCATAGATGTTGTTTTTCGTTGGTGTCTTTTTCTATTTTTTCCTAACGTAGCAGTACATAGACTAACTGATTAATATATCAAATAAGCAGGCATATGCAAAGAAACTTTCAACATTCAAGAGGAGTATCAGAAATTGCTATGTATCTTCATTTGAATCTCATAAACAGGCACATATTAAGAGATTGCTTATATCCAAGGATCTAGAGGAGAGTGCCAGAAATTACATAGACAAATATCTCTTTTCATTCGAGACAAATATCTCTTTTCATTCGAATCACGTCTTGGTGCAAACAAATGGAGGGAACACACAGATAGACAGCTTCCATGCAGCCAGAACAAGTACAATATGCCGAACAGAGAACTAATTAAAAACCACGACCCACATTAAGAGATTTGGCATTCCAAGAATTTGGTCAGAAACCAAAAAACTTATTTTGATGGTATGAAGCTACCCAAATAAGCCATGGATCCACCACATTCTGAGGGCTCTACCAGTAGTCAGCAAATTTATTTGGATGGCACCAAATTACCACAGCTTGATTTGGAAGTTGATCTTGATGATCCATCATGTACAGTTACAGTCCAAGCTCAGGAGGTATATAATATTTTTTCACATATTTCAATTTATGTTGGTATTTTCATGAAATCCTGAGATACTTCTTTGAACAAAGTTAGAATGACCCTTTGCAGGATTCTCAAAGGTTTACCTATAGTAATAACAACTATTGCACTGAAGTTTTAGCCCTCTCCCAGCATTTCAGTTCTGACAGTAGCCAAAGCAGCTCAATGTTTAGGACAAACCTAATTACAAATGAGTTGAAAAATGATCATCTCAATGCTACTTTGGCTGAATCAAAAAACTTATTTCAACAACCAGATGACTCATATATGAGGAATGAGTATTTGCTCAAAGAGGGGATGTTGTGCAAGACAAGGGTTGAGTCTGGAAGTCTGATTTTGAGTACAGGAAAACTCTATTTCTTTTAAATCCTCTAAGATATAAATGTCACTGCTTTTTAAAATGTGGCCCAAAAACACGAAAGTGACTTACATTTGGTTAAATTGAGCTCCATGCTTCTTCTGGAGTGATATTCTTTAAAACCTTAGATGGAGTGCGATCTACGATGTAATTTTCATAGTTAATTGCTTTTGCCCAAAAATTAATACTAAGTCCTTTAGATTGAATCATACAATTAATCATTTCCTTTAAGGTGTGATTCTTCCTTTCAGCTACACCATTTTGTTGTGGAGTATATGGAACAGTATGTTGCAATTGAATTCCATGGTCAGTTAAAAAAAGTTGATGAATTTGTTGTTGACATATTCTCCGCCATTATCAGATCTTAGCTTAAGAATTTGATGTCCATATTGTTTCTCAATAAAGGCCTTAAAGACCAAGAACATGTTAAAGACTTCACTCTTGAGTTTTAAGAAGTATATCCTAGTGTGTCTGGAGAAAGTTGAGAAATAATTGTAACCAGAGAATGAAACAACTGGAAGTGGACCACATAAATCATTATGACAAGCTGCAAAGGGGTTGAGGAGTGCAAAGAGGCACATTTTTCAAAACTATCCCAATGATGTTTTCCATGTACACATCCGGAACAAACACCATCTCTGCAAGATACCATAGGAAGACTTGTAACCATATTTTCTTTACATTGATTTTAAAGGGAGTGATAGTTTAAGTGGCCAAATCACTCATGCCAAAGTTTGTTCACTTCATCATTATGAGCAACAAATACCGAGGGAAGAATTGATGAACCAATTTTTTCAAACTTATAGAACCTTATAGAATCATCAGCAATGCTAGTAGCTAAAATCTGTATAGGATCTCTTAGGTCCTTAATTACAACACCATGAGGTGAAAATTCGATGGTTTTACCTTCACCTGAATGAGTTATCCGATATACAGATAGAAAGTTGTAGGGTAAGGTAGGAACACATAATACATCATTAAATTGACCATTGTCTAGATGAACAATTCTAGTCCCTACAACACTAAGAGATCTATCATCACCAACATATATGTTTTTGGTGTTACAATCATTTAAAGAAGAAAACATGTCTTTGTTTTTGGCCATGTGATAAGAAGCTCCATAATCAATGAGCCGCTCATGAGAATGAGAAGAAGAAGATACATTTAGTAAATAACCAGACTGAGATGCTTGACAACCACATGTAGAAAGTGTTATTCCTAAAGATGAAGTTGAAGTTGAAGAATGCTCCAAATGGATGTTATGCTTCTTCATTGTTGCTTCCAAGAGTCCCATCTTCTTAAAGCACTTGGATTCTAAGTGGCCATCATGATTACAAAATTTTCAATTTCTATCAGTTTTCTTTCCTTTGTTTTTATTTGCCTTATCATTTTGTTGAGTTGATTTTTTATTTTGAGACTAAAATTTCTTAGGACCCTTGTTTTTCTTAGCACCATTCTTTTTAGGATGTTGCTTCTTAGGATTCTTTGAACTTGGTTGTTGTTGGGCTGTTAAGGCTTTCTTAGAAGAGTTTCCAGTACTAAGAATACCAAGATGTAAAAAAATTTCATGTTCTCTTATTAAAGAATCACAAAAGGTATTAAAATAGGGGACTTGTAGTCTTTTCCTTGAGAAATAAAGGCTTTTCTAGTGGAATGGAAGGTGGAAACAAACACATAGTAGCTAGTCCTAAATTAGTAATAATGGAATAGATAAGGCCACCATCTTCCTTCTTAACCTCAACACCTTCCAACAGAAGTCTAAGGGTCTTGAAATTGGAAAAAAAATCTTCAATGGAAAAAAAATTTATTGGGGTCCAAAGTAAGCAACTCATTTTCAAGTTGATGGACTCTAATTTCATTTTTAATTCCAAAAACAGTTTTGAGATTTTTCATTGCTTCATCAGGGGTATCAATTTTTTCAATATGGAATCTAAGGTCTAGAGAAATAGACATCTCTATCAACACACGTGCTTGATCTTGCTTATTTTCCCATTTGGCTAGCTTATCTTCATCTTTAGGTTTAGACTCTTGGCTAGAGGCTATTCTATAAAAACCTTTACTTCTAGGTAAATCCACCATGTAGGATAGCCATTGGAATTAGTTGGTGTTGTTAATAATAACTAGGCAATTAATCTCCATTTTAAAAGAAATTGAAGTTGTAAATGTTGAAACTAAGTGTTCCAATGGAAATATCTTGAAAAATTAGGCCTACTAAAAAAAAATGGCTCTGAAAACGGCTTCCAGATCAAGAAGTTATGGCATTTTGAAGAAAAGTTGTTGAAGATGCCAAGGAACCATGTGAATGTTTGGAAGTTGATGATAATGTTATATTTAAAAAAAAAATCCCCCCCCCCTCCAAACTTAATCTAATTACCTCACTTTAAAAAAAAATTACTTTATGTGACCCACTTTTATAAATAAATGAAAGTCACTTTTACAATGGTACTTTATGAACTATCCACTAAATTGTAACTTAAATAAAAGATAAAGTGACTTTAGAATTATAAGTGACTCACTTTTCATAATGGGTGAGAACACTTTTACATAAAGTAACTTTAAAACATAAGTTACACGTGCTTTTTGAAAAAGTAACTCAACAAAAGGAAAGACTTGAACCCAAGGTGATTTGAAATGGGGTACTAAAGGCTTTTTGTCAAGCTTACAAGAACCTCTCCCACTCCAAAGCTTATATATTCCCAAGATCTATGCTTATGATTGATAATTGCGGAAATAAACACTTGAAATAGGTGTACGCTTGTGTTTGTCCTTAACTGTTTATGTGTTTTGAGTTCTTTGCTTATGCTGAAATAAAACTGAGATAACAGTAAATAAAAGCAACAAATAAGCAAGCACATGGGACAACAATGTAATATGGAGTTCACCCTGATATCTTGGGCTACGCCTCCTTGAGCTATAATCAACTCGACTAGGCTCTTTGTGACTATGGCTTAAATTCTTTTACAAGCTCCACTCTCAACTCCATTGGTTTACAACTGAACCTATGGGTTTATAATACCATCTTATCCCTGGCCATTTGGCTCTCTGGCTCTTGGCTCTTGGCTCTGGCTCTGGCTCTCGGCTCTTGGCTCTAGCTCTGGCTTTCTAGCTCTAGCTTTGGCTCTGGCTCTCGGCTCTGGCTCTAGCTCTAGCTCTAGCTTTAGCTTTGGCTCTCAGCTATAGCTCTGGCTCTAGCTCTAGCTCTGGCTTTGGCTCTGGCTTTGGCTCTGGCTCTCGTCTCTGGATCTGGCTCTGGCTCTGGCTCTGGCTCTCGTCTCTGGATCTGGCTCTGGCTCTGGCTCTAGCTCTTACGAGCTTCTGGTTTCGCTTGACCTCCAAGCGACCCTTTGCTTCTGAGTCACCCCGACTCCGCAGACTGCCTCCTCTGTTCTTACACTCAACATTCAAGCATCTTTGAGCCTCTTGGGCTTCTCTTCGCTTCTCCTGAGCATAGATTTGCCTCTCTGTGTTATCAAAGGTTTGCTTGACCTCCAAGCGAATCTCAACAACCTTCCACCGCCCTGCCAATTGAGCTCTCTGTGTTTTTGTAACACATCGGTTACAGTCCTTCATTATTGAAGAACCTGATTATTTCATCACAAGAATCAGTTTGCAATTGGAAAGGAACTAGTGGGCAGGAAACCCAGTCGTTTGGCCTTCCTCCTACAGAAATCCTACGTTTGAACACGTAACACAATACACAGGAAAACTGATGAAAACGCATCATTGAGCATTTAACTAGAACTCAAAATGCATTCAATCACATTGATAAACCTATTGGGTCCGTCCTGTCATCACAAATCACAATCGCACATGCATATGGCAAAAACCCAATACACGGGAAATACACAGAAATCCCGTAAATCCTGATTTCAAAAGTTGTGAAATCGCGCCTATAATTTCCATTGGGTCCACCTTTTATCGACACATCCCAAGTCACATATGACAATGTGAATTTGCCATTTGTATCGGGGATCACCGATCGTCGATCAAATCAGGACCGTCCATTCTTTTTCCGATCCGATAGTTGATATCGCACATCTCATATTACTATCGCTATGGCCTAGGGGTTCTTTCCATATACCATGGAACACGCCGACGCCGATCTGCCAATCCGATCATCGCAAGAACAAGTCGCACGTCACATGGTCCTTAACACTATCTCCTATGATCGCTGATCGCCGACGCCGATCATCGCATATCGCAATCGGCTCCGCCTGGGTCCAGATATCGCGCTAAGGCCTACCTCCGATGCGATATGTCGGAGATCACTATCGGAGGAGTCCTTCTGCCTTTCGTCTAAGTCCTCCCTTTGAACCTTCCGATATGATCTTTCCATAGAAAGCCTTTATTTCCTTAAGTCCCATTTATATAAGAAATTGCCTCCTTTTCAAAGGACAATGGGCAAACTTCTTTCTACAATAACTTCATCCGAAGTCTGTTTTAGCCCATTCAAATTGCTTTAGATTCATACTGAAAATATCTATGCAATGAGACTATTCCAAAGAGCATCCTTTGACTTTCATTTTTCCTGTGTGAGGAAAATTCATAGACTTAGAAGTTTATGTTAGATCCATTTTGGATCACAAGGTCTGTATTCTCATAAAGCAACTTTGGACCAAGTGAGCTAGTTTAAAAGGTTAGTAATTTTTGGAAAAGAGGAAGGTTTTTTTTTTACTCACTGAAGCTTTGGGGTGCATGCGTGCTATTGTCTTTTGAGATAACTTAAGGTCAATTAGTTATACCAAAGCATCTATAATGTTTTGTTGTTTTAAATGATTGGATGACTAGTGAACGATTTTATAAACATGTGCTTTAAACTTAGATAGATTCTTAAGTGAAACAAAAGGATGCTCTTTAACTACACATATTTAATTTGATTTCAATGGGGTGGAGAAGTAGAGCATGAGAGGTATAATTGATTTGATATTCAAACTGAATATTTAACCATTTATAAGAAGAAATTAAGAAAACAGTGCTTTCTTAATCAACAAATATAATCAAACTGTTACAAAAATCTGGTGTAATTTATATTTAAAGAGGAACTTACAATAACAAATAGTTCTATAACTTATTCTCTTATTTAAAATGACAACTTCACAAAGGTTTCAAAATGAGATTGAAGCTCAGATAAATTTTACATCGGATAACTGCAAAAGACTTAATTTATATGAAGATAACATAATGAATAAACAAGATGAAATACAACTCACTATGAAACAAACCATATGAGGTAAATCCAAAATCTTTTATTGTTTCAAAAATGCTCCAACTTAGTACAAATTTTCTTGATAGCTTGTTCAAGGGTTCAACCCTTAATAATTCAAAGGAGGAGTTATTTATACAAAATTTGCAAAAGATCTACAATCTGTTGGAATAGAACACCAAAATAGTACAAAATTACAAAAATAGAACAATATAATAGGAACCGAAAAACTACTGAAGAGGTGGCTCTATCCTTTGGGAATCTGTTCATGATCTAGCTTGAAACAACTGGTGAGATGTCATGCTGTTAGAATGAAGAATTACTCAATTGTTTCACACAATTGATCCCATCTTTGTTCGCTTGGGATTTCTACATTCACCATCTTTTTAAATGTTTCATCCACCTTTGTGTATCTCTCAAAATTAGGCTCAGTGAGAAACAAATGTTTAATTTCATGCAAGATAGTTAAATCAAACTCCAAGGCTTCCAGAAAAGCCCTCCCTGTTATTTTCCTTTTAACTCCTGCAAATTTGGTTATGTCTACTGCAATAGCATATAACTCGCAATAATCTTCTAATTTGATCAATTTATCATTCAAGCCTACTAATCCTGGAAACCCTTTCTTATTTAAGACATTAAACTTTGAATGAAATTGTTGACACCTAATCCTCAGCGATTGGGAAAATTGAATGTGAACAATCATCAAGAAGATGAACTGAACGATCACATTCATGTATATAATAGATAGTTGCCTAATGCAATAAATGAATCAGTTTTTCTGGAGTTACTCCTGGCCTGATAGAAATCTTTTGACAGGAATATCCAAGGTTTGACATTTAGTTTCTAATTGATTGATAAGATTCCTTTTTTGTAATACCTTCTTGATCTCTAAGATGGTAGCTGTTCTGCCAGAGATGTTTATTTCTTCTAATTCTTCTCCACTCTTTGAGTTTAAAACCTTGATCATATCTGTGGCTTTTGCTGGCTTGGTCTTCAAGGCTACTTTATGTTCTTCTATTAGTGCTATGCATCTAGTGATGAGTTCTTGTTGTTAAAAAATAATTTGTATGGATGGCCAAACCTATGTCATGGATTGATTGATTTTTGTCCAAATGTTTTCCTTGGCATGAGCCAAAGTGTCTGTCATCAGGGACTCACTCTCCAGCTTCTGGATTTTAAGTTCCAATTTGTGAGTCTTTTGCATTTCTTGCAGACACAAAGTATCATTTTGTACTTTTTGCAACTCTTGATTTTGGATTTTTTACAGTGATTTCTCGTTTTCCTGTATTTGTATGGACAATTCCTATGATAATATGGTTGGATCAACTGTTGTTGATGTAGACTCAATGGTTGTTGATGATGAACTAGGCTTTGTACCTTCAACTGCTATTGGGACTGCTGTGAGTGGAACCATGGCAAGCTATGCTGCTTCCTTCTCTTTCAATAACTCTTCAGTTTGCTCTTCCAATTTTCTTCAACTATATATTCTGCTCAATGATAAGCTTGAGCATATCCTCCTTTTGTTGTTCATTCTCTTCCCTATCCTTGGTCAAAGGATCTCTTGTTGAAGGCAACTTTAACTGTTTCTTCAATGCAAAAATGTCTCCATCTTTCTTCTTAAGGAGTAACTCTGCATCTTTTACATCTTTGGGATCATATCCCACTTTAATTACAAAATCCTCTAATGTTTTTATTATGTTGTCTTTGGCTAAAGAAGAAATATTTTCTAACTTAAGTTGGGACTGAACATTAGATAGGGCAGTCCTAAGTTTAGAAAGAGACAGAGCTATAGTTGTGATAGTAGAAAACAACATCTCACTAGTCTGTCTGTGCATATCCATCTGATCAATTGGATGGATTGACTTGTATCAAATGAAAACACAATATTTTTGTAATATAATGGTGATTTAGGAAATGGAATCTAGGCTTGTAAGGAAACCATTTGTATTATGCCTTTCTCACTGTCAAAATAAAAAATAAGGCTATGTTTTGAGGTTGAAGTTTGTTTCCAGAACTGGTTGTACACATTGGATTTTAATGTCTTTTTTATTTTTTATTTATTTT
>APFE031340714.1:97705-190053 GCA_000404065.3 Pinus taeda
TATATATTTTTACATAAAGTAAATTTAAAACATAAGTTACATGTTTTTTTTATTGTTTTTTCGTCGGAGCTTTGGGATGTTTGATTGCTTCAAAAAACCCATTTCTTCCTACAAAACAAAAAACAACCACACAAACCAAACAAATAAGCAAAAGTATGCAAGCCTATGGCTTACAGTTAGATTTTGGGTTAGTCCCTCGGAAACTAGATATTTTCCTCAGTGTTTCTGATTTTCTGAGATCACACTAAGGTGCAACAGAAAAGAGCATAAGCGTGAGAAAAATCATTTCTTTTTATTTCTGATTTTTCCAGATCGCAAAGAGTCATGGGGCAAAGAGCATACGTAGAAATGAAAGGTATATATCCAGTAATAAAAAATGTATAGATGACTATAAACTGAAATAAATAGATAGATAAATAACTATAACTGCAAATAAAGACTATATGCCTCCAGATCTGAAAAAGGACATAGCTAGGGCTACCAAAAACCTTTTCACTTGAAAGAAAGGCGTTCTACACTGGAATAGATGCTCCTAACACAATAAAGCAGACATCTCGACCCAAAAGAGGTCAGAAATAGTAAATCTAGGAAACGACAGTCGAATGCAGTTGTATTGACTTCTAATTTGAATCACCAACAGGTGCGGCCCTCGAATGGCTCCGATACCATGTATGAGTTTATAGGGTAAGTTCCTTAGATTGAACACCAAAGGACACCACTCATAAATAGATCACAAATTGGTACACCAATATTCTTAACGTGGTTAAACCCCTTAAAGAGGGAAAAAGTCCACAACCAAAGCCAACGCGGCCACTTCACGCAATATTATTAATGCAAAAGAAAGAAATTTTACATAGCCTTCTCTCATAAACAGTCCTAGACAATTGACCCTCCATGCTCTTTAGATAGAGATCATGGACCAATCGGGTGTTAAGCCACGGATCAACTATCAATAATACCAAGGAGAGATTGAACCATCGGATCACTTCATGTCTATAACATATCGTGACCATCAGATTGTAAGTTACAAAAAGTACATACTAAAGAAACACACTTTACCTAAATATACATTAGACCAAGTTATACTTAATTATTTCCTATGTGTCGGAATATCCTAACGCTGCTTGATCACTTTCTTTCCTTGATGTCATGAAATTTAATCAAGCTTCTTCTTTGTAGGGCATCAGCCGTCAATCACTTTCCTTCTTGGTTCGTCATGTCATTCCTTTCTCCATGGAAAGTGGCCTTCTTGATACATATCTAGAACCTCCGTCATATGACTACTTCTTCCTCATCATGTTTCTTTCAGGAACTTCCATCCACCACATGAATGCTGGTTGTACTTGTACTTACAACCCTTTTTCCAGTAGCCCTACATGAACCTATCCAGATATTATTCAAGAAATCAAAGCATAACATTAATTCAAATAGTATCTTATGAGATGGTTTTCCATCATGACATCTTCTTAGCTTGAATCATCAGCTTCCTACATTTTCACATCTCCAAGACCTTTCCAGGTGTCAAGGGTCCTTTGATCTTTTTTTTTCTTCCTTTGTCAAAATTTTCATGCCTTCCTTTGGGAGATGCCTTCAAAAAAACTGTCGAATGTTGATTTCTAGTGTCCAAGGTGTTCTTTTATCCTAGATATCTTTCTTTCATATGCTTCTTTATAGGTTTCCAAGTCAACCACCTCATATTCTATATGAGGTCATTTCTCATGTTGACTTTTATCAGTGTGTGAATCATGCCTTCATGGATATCTTCAATGAAAGAGATATACCGTATTCTTAACCATGCTTCTAGATCAATTCCCCATGCTCATTAATACAAATGATGACATGAATTAACTGAAAAACATAAATGCATGCATACCTCATCTTAGTTCTTTCCTTGATCATCTCAGCTTCCTTTGATAGCTTCCTAGATTGAGATTACCTCAATCCCCTTTGCTTCGCTACATCTTTCCTTTCCTTCATATCATCCTTTCTTGAATTCCCATAAGTGGAATTCCTATCGAGACATCTTCTTTTCCTGAAAGCCATGAACCTTCTATTTAAGATTATATCAGAGGATCCTAGTAGTCCTCATCCTGCAAATTATCCTTTCTGATGATAGTGGCATTCTAAGATGATTCTTCTTGATCATGATCATTCCTTTATGCCTTGATGAGGTTATCCAATGGCTACATCCCTCCTACATGAATATCTGTATCTGAGCTATCTCTACATAATGCTTCTATATTCCTGAAGATGTCATTCTCATAAATCATGCAGTCGATCCAAAACTTTAATGAAGACTTATGTGAAGAGGTTTATCTCAATCATAGTAGAGATCTAGAGGGTCCTCCTTCTTTTGCTTGATATCTTCTTATTTCACTTCTTGGGTAATGTGGGCTTCTTCTTGTTGCCCTTCTTGAACTTAGGACAATCCCCCTTATAGTGTCCATACTCTTGGTAGCTAAGGCATTGGACTTTGGACATATCTATTTTACCCTTTATTTGTGGACAAAACTTGCCAAAATCACCTTTTCTCTTGGCCATAATAGCCAATGCCTGTTCCTTTGATCCCACGTCATCTTTGGCTTTGAGTCTAGTCTCCTCAATTTTGCCTAGAGACCAAAGTTAACTCAATAGGGTAGCTTCCTTCTTGGCATATATACTAATGTGAAGTTTCCCCATTCCTCAAGTCATGCATTGAGCACCACTATTGTCATCACTCTATCTGACATAAATTCTCCCAGTTCTTGTAGTTGATCTCTCATCTCAGAGAGATTCATGAAGTAGGGAGTTATTCCTTCTTCCTTGGATATCTTCATTTTATATAGCTCATTACGCAACAATATCACTTCTCCAGTTGTACTAACTGAGAATAGCTCTACCAGCTTATCATATATTTCTTTAGATGTTTCAAGTTTGGAAATATAAGGAATGAGAGGGTTCTTGATGGATTCTATCATAATTATTTGAGCCCTTGTTTCATCCTTATTATACTTTTCTAGGGCTTGAATTTTTTCCTTAGCAGGAACAATGAAACTCCCTTTGATGTATTCTAGAAGTTCATTCTCTTTGAGAAGTAGATCAGTCCTCTTTTTCCATGCAAGGAAATTAGTAGTCCCAACCAATTTGTTGCTTTCCTTGCAAAAAGACATTTTGATATTTTCAGAAGAGGGAATAAAAATTACTTACTTGAGAGTGTTAGTGATGAAGAGATATTTTTGCTTTCTTGATTATTGAAGCTTCATTTTCTTGGATCTTAGAATTATTTCAAATGCTTTCTTCAAGGTGCCTTGTGAGAGATTTGATGATGAAAATGTCTCAATGTGAAGATCTGGAGACCTTCAATGATGGGCCTATATCTGAGTACCTTCCTTTAAAGATGAAGAGTGTTTGACGTAAACCCTTATTGGATGAACCTTTCTGTAGATACCTTTAGATGGAAGGCTTTCTTCTTTCTTTGTTCCCAGGATGGTAGTCCCTTTTGATGGATCTAGCAGAGAAGATAGTAATCCTTCTTGTCTTTCATGGATTTGGAACTCTTGGTTAATAGATTTGATGCTTCAACCTTTGTGTGCCCTTTCTTCTTGATATTTAATGCTTCAATTTTCTATGTGTTCTTGAGATGCCCTTCCTTGATGTGTCACCTTAGCTCTGAAACCATGTTGAAGAATCTAGGGCATCTTGGTTATAGTGAGACTCTTATGAAGATGATAACAATTTGTGAAGTTATTTTTACTTTTATTATTGGCACAATCTTCTATTCTTATTATTAGTTTGTGTTCTTCTTACTTCATTAAACAATTACAAAAACAAAAGAGACAAGAACACAAGATGTTGTCTCTCAACCAGGGAAAAACCTCTCTCTCCTAGAGAGGAAAACCCTTCTACAAATTTCTCTTATTGAAGCTTTAATTGACAAATTCCAAACCTAGACCCTTGACAAGAATATCCTCCAATCACAATTAAATCCCTCCCTTCAGATCTGAGATCACTTCCTTAACACTTTTTCCTCCTTCTTCTAGTAATTGATAGCTTTATTGCAGCAACCCTAGGTTGTATGCCCTAGAAAGAACCTTCTTATTTTCTTCCTTCAATTAAGATGATGACCTTCTTCACAAGGAGAAGGACCTTATTCTTAACCCAACCAAGCTATTTTCTCTGATGTAGTTGCAGATCTTGGACAACAACAGTATGGACCTTATTCTTCACATGTGTGAGAGGATACCTTCAATAATTGTTGTTTAGTTTTCTTTATTTCCTTTGCTTAAGTTGTATCTTCCTTTGCTTCGAGTAAAGGCCTAATTGACCCACTTTTCCAACCCAAACAATTCTCTTTGTATGACTAACCTAGTAGGTCTGTTATGGTAGCAGAATGAGCCTCCTTTCTTCGCATGCATGACTGTAATTAGGCCTGAAATATGCCTTGCAAACTCGGCCTCGGCCTTCTATTCCTCCTTATTCACTACAATAGAGACACCTTCTTTTGTCCTTTTCATACCCTTTTCTAGCCCTGCTTTTTCACTAATTTCATAGATGACTTGTTTCTCCTTAGGTGAGGACGAATGACCCTATATACAGGAGTCTGCCCCTCTTTTTGAGTCATCTTGATCATTTTAGGCCGACTTGTTCTTGAAATTCTGAATTAGTCCTTTTTATGAGGCTAACATATGGAGGAGGCTTATGACTTTTCTTGGAGGTGGTTCCTTGACTCTAATACATAAATTTGCATGGTGTAACATGCCCATAAGGGTCTTCAATAATTACATTGACTCTTTTAATTTCCTACAACACTTAAACATGTGCTAGACCAATGCAATGTGCAAGAAACCCATTTTTATAAATCAAAAAAATAATAATCCTTTTCTTTTACAAGTAAAAAGATCAAAATTGCATTTATGAAGACCGAACCTAGTTAGACTTTCTTCAACAGTAATAGTTATAGTGAAGACCTTGAAGAAAGAATAAAGATCGGAGAAAATCTAAAGCACTACGGATGGTTTTTTGTGTTAGATGAGGTCATGACAAGAACTGAATCTTTTGGAAAGCGTTGAAGTTAAATTCGGTGCAGCTAAAGAAGGAAGCTTCCATCAGAACATACTTGGATAAGTAGCGTCAGAATAGTTGAAGACCTTGAAGTTTCGTGCTAGCATACAAAAACATATATATTGAGGTTTAATATTGATTAGGGTTTTTGAAACTACTATATGTTCTAATAGTTGAAAAGGCAGTTGATATATCCCTTAGAAATTTTGGAATATATAACAAGCATGCTTGGATTGAGAGGGAGAGATGAAGTACCATAAAACTTCCCGAATGATGGTTCTTGAGAGGACATCTTGGTTAGTCGTTGATGATATCTAGATGTTGGTGAGGGAAGGTACCATTGGTGTTGTGGAGCTTCAACATTGGATATGATACCTAGATCCCTAAGGGTTGGTGTTAAGGTTGAAGCCTGATGGTACCTATAGTGGTAGATACCTAAATAACACCTTAGTCCCTATGAGTGTCTTATAGCCTTGTATGGGTGTATGAAAATTGCATCGTGACACTTGGATATTTGATGTGTTCGATACCTTGGTAGTTAGGGTATCTCAAGCAATGTGTATATTATTGTTCTCTTATTTGGAACATTTCAAATTGAGATCAATCTTGTACCAATTGAAAAATTATGAATACCTCCCTAGTTAAGAGGGAGTGTTGAGAAATGTAACCAGTATCGGTCTTCATAATTGTATTTGAGTCATGATGTAATATATTTGCCAAAAGAAAAGAGGGAAAGAAAATATTTTGAAAGAAAAATATTTATAGGCATGGGTTTCATGCTTTGTTTATTTTGTTTCTGGGACAAAATCCTCCATTGAAGGCTTCTAGGATTTGTGTCATGTATCATTGTCCTTGTCATTATATAATAGATGCTTCTTGGGCTTTGTATCTCAAGAAAGAAATTTATTTTTGAGTCTAAAGTCTCATTTATGCCTCCTCCAACAAGTCGGCCTAACCTTGAGTCAAGTCGGCCTCATTAACGAAATTCAACCACACAAAACCATAATAAAGAAGTATCTACTCGACCTCATTTGGTCATCCAATCAATCAATTTTGATCTATAGTTGCAGGAGGAAGAAAGAAGAGCAAAATACCTAGAAGAGGAAGAAGAAACCCTAGCAAAGGAAGGAGGAACCCCAACGAAGTCAAAAGATTCATTTTCTTGTCTTTGATTCACACATGCAATTTTCTAGGTCACAGAAGGAGGGTCGAAGTTACAAGTCTATATTAGGGGCCAAATTTTTGTTACAAGAGAGCTAAAATCTAACGTTGTTGTAGGGTTAAAAATAGTTTTTCCTAGGTTGACTTTTGGTGTTTGGCTAATCATCTTGAGAGGCTAACTTTGTGAGCTAAAGGAGGTCTTTTGGTCTAGTCAAAGATCTTCATTATCTCATTTGATTTTATTCTAGGAAAAGAAGATAATTTTTGGGTTTTCTCCTAGAAGAGGGGGTTTAGCCCTAACTGAGAGCCTACATCCTGTGTCTCTATTGTGTTGATCTTCATATTTTGTTTTGATAGTTGCTTGATGAAAAAAGACAAAAGAGGAAGCTAATAAAGATCTCTAAGTAATCACAAGTAATTATCAAGTTAAAGGAAATATTTCTACCTTAATTTATTTACTAACATTTATTGTTCTGTGATGTTATTCATTTTTCATGTGATGTTGATTTAATGGTAATGATAATTAATTCTCTGTAAAGTTAAAAATACTAATTGAAGATAAATACTTATTCAAACCCCTCTCAGTATTTCCACATAAACAAAGCTTCAAATTCTACTTTGAAGGTCTTTGAAATATAATCCATAATCTCTCCAAAAGAATGTTGAAATTAAAGGTCAAAGAGAACTCTAAGTTTGTCCACAAAAGAGTCTGAATTGTAGGGCCAAAATTATCTCTTCCAAAGGCTAATCCTACACCTCCTTCGGGCCAAGTTATGTACCATAATTTAAGGGTTTAAATCTGTCACAAAGGGCTAAATTCTACACTTCACCACAAGGCCAAGTTCTGAGGTAAGATATGTTGAGTTGCAAGGTCTAAAGTCTATCCTCGGGAGGCCTAGACTAGATAGAATTATATCCTAAAAGGTTCAAGTTCCATCCATAAAAGAGAGGTATAAATAACATTAAATTATGTCCACAAATATAACTCAACCAAGGCTTCAAATCTTGATTAGAAAGACCCTCAAAGAACACTTAACTAAGAGCAAAGATAAAACCCAAGAGATTTCGCTTCAATCACCTTCAAGATTCATGAGATATGAAACATTAAACTTCTTATCAGCCTAAAATATTCTTTTATTTTGTGTTTTTGAGTTGGTGGTCGAATGAGGGAATAATCTCTCCTATTTATAAGGTAAACCCACTCCAAATAGAGCCGACTTGACCTAGACAAGACCAACTTGATCTAGACAAAACAAGTGGATTTTCAACTTAGAAAGTCCATTCTTCTAAAAGGATAGGAGTTAGGGGGCATGTAATAGCATGTTCAAAAGGGCTTAAAGAGATCATTAGGCATATTTTAATCTCTTCGTAAACTGGTCATCCTTTGACATCAATAACAATTAATTTCTCCAACATTCTTTTTCTAAAGACTCAGATTATTTTTTCATTAATTTAATCCCACAAAGTTGTGAGGAGTATGGTGAGCTAGGAATATTCTCTAGTGTTTTTCAACGATTATTCCACTTTCTTAATAACCATATGGTTCCACTTATCTTGCAACTTTATTCAAAGATTTTTAGCTTCACTATTATTTGTAACATTTATTACAAAGTCATGGTAATATCCCTCCTACATTTACACTCCTTTATGTCACTTGAAACATATATTTAGAAATGGAACAATCTTTCCTCAATGAGAATATGATCTTTAAATTCCTAATTATCAATTGTGGTCAAAGACCTTGTGTTCAAAGAAGCTATGAAAAATTGAGTGTGGCCAAAATTTGGATTGGATAGGGTCTATAAAAAATGTGGCCAATGGTCCAAATGAAAACATGGCTTTGATACCAAATGAAATGAATAATAGTTCATTTATTAAGGAATATACAACTTAAGAATGAAATATACTTGAAATCCATATAAGACAATTATTTACTAACTGAATAATAAATATGAGATAGAGTGATATATTGATGATACTAAGCCATGCGATGATGTACTTATACACATTCACTAGTCAATACAATTATTTTTTCATATCCATTGGTTTGGCCATGCCATTTATTTAGGATTTGTCACTTTGTTTATTATTATTATTATTATGTATATGATATATATACATATATTTATGTTCATTAAAGTATAAAGTTATGTTCAAGCAAGAAAATGAGGAAGAGTTTTGGTGAAGGAAAAAAATGGGAAAGTTGGGACTTCATTGAAAAACAAAACTTTCATGTAGTTATCCCTTGCTAGGAAAATTTTGACATGAAAAATACTTCATAAAAGAGAATAACAAGAGCATAGAATATGCAGTTTGTACAAAAATAGATGGTGAAGACATTGATCACCAATTGTTTAAATGTGATTAAATAATGTAGGTGTTCATTTTTATAATGAAGAAAATAGAGGGAAAGGGTGGGTGGAATGTAGGCTCATTATTGGAATGCAATAAAAAATGATTTGAAGAGAGAGTTGTAGCTCTAATAGTGTCTTGGCCTATATCCACAACTAAAAACACAAGCATATTTGAAGAAAAAGAATCCTCTTTAAATTGCAACATATATATATATATATATATATATATATATATATATATATATATATATATATATATATATATATATATATATATATGTATATGTTTTCTAAAGGAAATAAATAGCTACCAAAACTCAAAAGGCCATGAAAGATATGAGATATTAAGGCATACAAGTCTAGACCATAGAATTTATTTGATGGTGGATGTTGGCTTTGTGGGGCCTGACCCAGGTTCAGCATTAGTTAGCCAAACAAATCCTTCCACTACTGGCCCTTTCAGCATCAACCTATGGAGCATGGACCGAAGTCTCACCTGAAGCAGTATGGGGGGATCTTGGAACCAAGTTTCCACGCCCTGAGATGGTCGTGATGTCGTTTTTTACCCTCAGCCCCTACTTTTGTGCAGGTTGCTAAGCCTTAGGGCTATGCCAGTCTACCCCTTATTCCTCCCTTTAGTACCTCCGCGAAGGTGTACGATTGACCTTCGCGTAGCCTTAACCCATGATCCAGGTACTTCCACGTAGCTATGACAATGTACTGTATAGGTTCCTAGGTTATCTTAAGTGTTCTACTTATCTTACTAATCAATCACAGTTAGCGCCGCATAAACTGATATTCTTACTTGTGTTCAATTAACCAATATTATCACATATATTCGCGCATCACATAAACATTTTAAATTAAACCCAAAATGCAATATAAGCAAATGCATTAACAAGAACTAAATACACAGTAATTGCAAAATACTTCTCTTTATTGATATCTTTAAATTAATACAGACTCTATTCGCCCTGCGCACACAGCTGCAGGGGTCCGTGCACACAGCTGCAGATTTCCACCCTAGGCTTCTGCGCACTTAGCTATAGAGCCTCTACCTATGCTAAGACCCGAGAACACTTAGACTCCAATGCCTAACTCCTTACTTCATTCTTCACTACCAACTACTTAGAACTTACTTACCTAGATCCATTTTATACAATCCCATGGTCCACGGACCATGGGTGGATCTTTACATCCGACTTTATACTTTACAAAATAAGGGAAGACAACCCTTTATGACTCTTGACACCTTCGCGCTCTGTGACCACAAAATGCGAAGACTTTACAACTTTATCACAAAATTATTCCAAAACATGGGCTTTCAGCCGCAAAAATGATCTTGGGGGAACCCATTCCCAACAGGCCCCCAACACAAACATGGTGACTCGCCCTCAATTCACTCTACAGGTGTGGAGATCTTGGCGCAAAGATCTCCCAGCTCGACCTGTATGACGACAACCTCAGCGGTGCATTGTGCAGCCGCCTGCTTCTTTGTCAACCGACTACTCTATTGTTGGTCCTGAATTGTCAGCCTGAAGCTTCTACTGAGTCACTTGCAGATTAGCAAGCTTGCCCTCAATGGAGGTCATGACCGAATAAGCTTTGTCCAACCAAGGCTTCAAGTGTGCCTTCATCATTGCCTCCTTGTGTTGCGCTGCATCAACCTATTCTTTCAATGTTTTGGCCTCATGCAGTTTCGCTAGTCTCTACACTAGAGTGACGGTGCACATTGTACATTTTACTTCGTCATAGCGCTGTTGCAGGTCTCGCACCTTTATATCTAGCCATTGTACATTAGGATCCTCCTACAGGCTTGTCAAGACCTCCAATGACTATTCAAAAAGTTGTGTGCAGTCTGCTACTGTACTTTCTACCGCCGCTATTACCTTTGTGACTGCGTTTGCACACTGCTCCTTTACTTCCGGCGGAGTTGAAGGCTGGGCCTTCAACTGTAAATCTGCAATCGGTAGGTTTAGCTCCAGCTAAACCTTAGCCATCTCTATGCGAGCATTGCACAACCCTGTAGCAAGCTTGTAGACCTATTCATATGCCTCTTCATCCTTGGGAATGGCCAATTCGGGGACCATTCGACAGGTTTCCCTTACAGCCTTAATCATGTGCATATTTGTGTTAATGAGTTCCACCATGGAAGTGAGGACGGTGTCTCGCTGCAGGGCCATTTGTTTATTATTAATCTTCTGCTCACTGATTACCTGCAAAGCGCGATGTTTAGAGGCCCTCAGCTCCACAATCAATCCATCCTGTAGTAGGTGGAGTGCCTTTCCATGGAGCACTACCAAGTTCAACCCCACTCCCTTGAGGGCGCTAACAGTGGGCATGTCAGCTTCATTTTTTGTGGTAAGTGCTCCATCTGGCAGCACTATCGCTCGGGAGTCCTTCGTACGCAGCATATCGGAAGCTTTTGGAGTGCCGATAGTGAGGTTGGGGGACACCGTGCCAACCTGTGATATGCAAACCTGCAGCTCATGTAGACACATCTGGATGGCCCCCAATAGTTGTTGTTGCTACTGCTCGAACTACTGCAGTACCTCCGCGTTGACATCTTGCACCATATCTCCAGTGTCATGCAAATCTCCCTCTGTTAAGGTGATTGGGTCCAGTGACATCTTACTGGCCTTGGATTTCTTCCTTGACCCCACTTTTTCTTATTCTCTTGGATGCTTGATGTAGTACGACATCATCTGTGGGTCCGCTCCATGCTGCTCTATTTGCTCGTCCATTTCTTCCTTTGTTTCGGGCGAAGGCGACCTCGCACCTTTGTCAGAGCCACACTCTGTTTCACCTGTCTACTTTTCTATCTGCTAGGCAGCATCACGCTCTACCTTGGCCTTATCAGCAGTGTCCTTCTTCCTCTTTTCAGCCAGTTGCGTCATCTTGAGCTTGGCCTCCTCCTTTTTGCACTGCGCGGCGGGCTTGCTCGACCCCACTACCAAGTCTGAGGTAGTGCGCTACTCTGTCGGATAGCGATCAAGTACTGCATCAATAATGTTGTCTATTTCCAAGTAAGGCAAGTCATACCATGTCTTCTCAGGGTCCTTCCGTGCCCTAATCGATACACAGTGAAAGTCTGCCTTGAACTCCGTGTACTCCTGTAGTTTGACAAACACAGTAGGTGACAATCGCAGTTTTCTATTGATAGACATGCATATGTTTATTTCCATCAAGATCCAAAAGAGCTTGCTATCCTTGATGCATTGAGCATCCTTGGTCACCCACAGTGAAGTGTACTTCACTGCTTTTGACAGGTATGGTGCAAGCGAGGGGAATTAACTGTCTTCCGATAGCTCCCAAACTACCAATACAATAGACAGCAAGAGCCACACATAGTGGAAGGTCTTGCTGAGCTCGTATGCCTCACGGTAGTTCGCAAGGAACTCACCGCAGAGATAACACACCCATTTAAACTGGACTCCTTCGGTGCATTAGACTGCAAGAGTAACAACTGGTGTTGGCACTTCATCTATGCGACACTTCCTCATAACCTTTCCTGCCAAAATTTGCATGGCCACCTTGACTACAAGGTCACAGATACTCAAGATGGCATAGCCTCGCGGCTTCTTCATGAGCTTGAATTTCTCCTTCATGGCCTCTACGAGGGCCTGCTCGCCACCTTTTTTGTCAAACATCATGGACAGATTCTCCCTTGTATAGAGTAGCTGCGTGATCCTATGGATCAGCCTATCGATGATGGGTATCGACCCCTCCAACCATAGACACCCATCGTGCACCAAGCATAGCAGCTGCTTGATGACCAATAATGTAATGGGGGTATGATTGTAGTGCGACACCCATAGCAAGCTGAACAGACTTGCCTTGTCTACTCCTTTGAGCCACTTCCACAGTTCCAATGCAGTCATCCTGGCGGTTGTGTCAACAACACAGTGCATTAGCTTCTCTGTCGCCAAGTGCGGGAACTTCTCATGGTAAACTAATTCCCAGTCTTCTAGTTTCAATAGAGGAACCCACCCCAATCGTGGTCCTTCAAAGAAAATTTCGTTTGGTAGCAGAGGTGTGTGTAAGGCAACCTTTCTTTCGTCAATGTCCTTCGGCACTTTGGTCTTGCCTTTGCACGGAGGGAAGTATTCAGGCAACCTAGTGATAGGGTCAGAACCCTCGACTTCAACTTCCTCCACTTGCACGCCCAACTCCTCATCACCCATCGAGATGTCCTCAATTTCTTCCTCCTCCAACTCCAAGTTAACGGCTTTGCCATTTTCCTGTGTGGTGGGCTTGTCCTTCGGTGGGTTTCTTCTAGGCGACACATGCACTGGTATCGCAGCATGATTTCCCTTCTTCTCCTTCACACTCTCCTTGGTCAGGACCTGCTTCGATCTAGGAATTCATGGTGATTTGGGGACTTCATCTAATACCTCTACAAACTTTGGAGCAACTCCCTCCGCCTCCCTAACAAACTTCGGCACAACCCCCTCAGCTATCACTGCTTCGGCATCCATAGCTTCAGATCCTGGGATAAAAATCATGAATGAAATTGCGGTTGGATTATGGGAATTGATCAAACACTGGCCAATCGAGAAATGCTTCGAGGAATGCACGGATCATGCACGTCTAAGAGCTCACCAACGTAAGGTTCAAAATGCCAAGTGTTTTTTGTTGGGCCTCCACCTATAATTTACAGGGCATTTTGAATTCAAATCCGATTGTTCCCCCCACATGTGGTTCATTAATGCCAGATTAGCGATAGATTTCCAAGAATCTTACCCATAAAGTTTGTCTTAAATGTCGGTCACCCACTCCATTTGGTCACATTCTTATCGTCAAATCATGAACAATGACTTTAATAGCCACTTTCCAGCTGACCTGTGCGATGTTTCCCCAGGTAGCGCAACTCACTTTGCATTGCCGCGAACCCTGTGACATTTCCTTGTACTGCACAATCCTCCAGCTATGTAGTTCCCCAACTTGGGCAGTGTAGTTTATAGTCCCATGCCTCCTTTGAGCTGCCTGGAGCGCTAGGACTATGCTACCCTCATATAGTCACCTGGCCGGATCACTGGTGTACAGATTCAATCGACTATCATTCACCTTTCCTGGGAAGGGATCTCCATTCAATTTAACCAACTGAACTGCTCCACCATCGGTAATCTCCTTAAGGACATAGGGCCCTAGCCAGCGCATTCTGAATTTCCCTGAAAATTTATCAAACTTACTGTCATATAACAAAACTAGATCATTTACCTTAAAGGTGCACAGCTTAATGTGTCGATCATGCCATGCTTTTTCGTGCTGCTTTTGGATCTGTTGGTGAAATCCAACTAGAAATCTCTCTTCCTCAAGCTCAGCAAGTTGCGCGAGCCTCTCTTCAAGGGCTCCACGATCCGTCATACCTATGGGTGCCGCTATGCGCAGACTAGGCACAATGTATTCCATGGGCATCACTACTTCAACACCATATACAAGCCTAAAGGGTGTCTGTCCAGTCAACATTTTGCATGTTGTCTGATAGGCCCATAGTATTGCGTGTATGTGCAAGTAATCACTTCGCTAAGCATTGCAAACCTTGGTCAGCGCGTTCTCCGACACCTTATTGAATGATTCCACCGTACCGTTAGCCTATGGGTGATAACATGTGCTTTTCTGGTGATATACCTGAAATTCTTCCGTCAGCGCACTGAATGTTTCATTCAGAAAGTGTGTACCACGATCACTCATCAAAATATTTGGACACCCAAATTGCGTCAGTACATACTCAAAGAGGAAATTTGCAGTAGTCACACCTGTGCAGTTCTTCATAAGTTATGCCTCCACCCATCGAGTCAAATACTCATTCGCAGTGATAATGTACCGCGCTCCTATCCTCTTTCCTTGGGGATGAATGGGTCCCACAAAATCTATCACCCATTTCTCAAAAGGTTGTAATGTCATCTATGGGTTCAGAGGTAACTCATCTCTTCACGATGGTCTCCCAGTCCTTTGACACACATCACATGCCTTGCAGTAAGATTTTGAATCTTGATGGAGGGTTGGCCACCACAACCCTGTGTGCAGAATCTTTTGTGTAGTCGCTCTTCTTGTATAATGGCCTCCCATGGTGCCCCAATGAGCATCTGTGAGGATACTGCTCCTTTCAAACTCTAGTACATATCGTCGTAATACTTCATCAAACCCCATTTTGTACAGATGTCCGGCAATGACAAAAAAGTCTAGCGCATGTACCACTAACTCCTTTTTCTTTTGGATGGTGTAGCCTTCTAAGGCAGTTCTTATTGTTAGGAAGTGTATGATGTCTTCAAAGTGTCCATCTGCAACGCACACTGCAAATAGCTGCACGTCAAGAAATCCCTCCTCCAAATTAGTGGGCTCTTGCCCCGTTTCGATGCACGACAGATGGTTTGGTCCCGCGTTCAGTCGTCCAGCTTCATAATAACTTCAAAGTCATATTCCTAGAATAATAACAACCACCTACAGATTCTCTCCCCCAACACAGGCTTATTGACCAGGTATTTCAATGCAGAATGATCTGTATACATCTTAAAATGTCCACCTAGCAAATAGTGTTGAAATGTCTGGAGCGCGTATACCATGGCTAGCCCTTCATGCTTGGTGGTGGAATAGTTCTTCTCAGCCTTAGATAACCTCCTGCTTGTAAACGCTATAGGATGGTCCAATTCTCCTCCGTTGGCATGTGTCAGTAATTCTCCTAGTGTTATACATGATGCGTCTACATGTACATGAAACTCCTTCTCCCAATCCAGGAAGACTAAAATCGGTGTGGTGACCATTTTTCTTTTCAGTACATCCAAGATTTTCTGACAATCCTCGTTCCAACAAAACGTGACATCCTTTTTCAACAACTTCTCCATAAGCGCAGTGATCTGGGCATAGCCCTTGATAAACTTCTTGTAGTATCCAGTATGTCCCAAGGTTGCGCGCAGTCATTTCACACTCCTTGGCACCTCTAAGTTAAGTATCACTACAATATTCACGGGATCTACCATCAGTCCATGTCTACAAACAACATGACCCAGCGGAGTCCCAAAAGGCACACAAAACATGAATTTCTTCAGATTGAGCGCAATTTGGTACCTTCGACAAGTATCTAGCATCAAGCGCAAACTTGCCACATGGCATTTTACTCGCCCAAACACAGTCCACTCATCAAAGTACACCTCTAGAAACTTATGAATGAATTCTTTGAATGCAGCAATGACTACGCACGAAAGAATCGCAGGCGCATTCTTTAATCCGAAAGGCATTACAGTGTACTGAAAACATCCCCATTCAGTCACGAAGGTCATCTTGCTTTTATCTTCAGGTGCGATTTTGATTTGATGGTACCCAAAGAACCCATCAATGAACAAGTATGCTTCGTGGCCACCTACATTATCTAATACCTCATCAGTGAATGGGGTCAGGAAAGGATCATGTACACAAACGTCATTCAACTTCCTGAGATCTACGCATATCCTTATTTCATCCTTCTGCCTCTTTTCCTGTACCACCATTGGGCTCACCCAATCAGATTCTTCTATGGGCTCAATGATGCTTGCCATGAGCATCTTCTCTAGCTCAAAGCGGACCTTCTCCTTATACTTCGGATTGAGACGGTAAGGTCTTTGCTTAACCCACGTCAGGTTTTAATTTTCATCTTCATAACGCCTAGGCCTCATATAATCCCCTTTAACTCCGTGAACTTGGTAGGGAACAAATCTTGGTATTCCTGGAGCAATTCGATGACCTTATCTATTGTCGCATCATCCCAGTAATCTCCAATCTTCACGAATTTGGGCTCCGCCTCCGTATCAATATTTACCTGCTTTGTTTTCAGTGGCACAGTTATATCAGGATTCTCGATCTATAATCCCTCAACCTCGTGGTGACCCTCGGTTTCAGGAATATTAATCTTTCGTGGATCCTCAACTTCTTCTTTAGCAACCACATTATAGCATTCCAGTGCATGGCTCAGCTGAGTGGTCCAATCGAGTTGAATCAGATCCAAAGGATATTGCAGTATCCCAAAGACTATTGCTTTAACTTCTTGTAGCGCTTCGTAAATACATTCAAACCCGTCTTTGAAGCTAAACGTCATTATGAATCCTTCTTGCAGAATATCCCATTCACCTGTGCCATGGTGGATCTCTGTCTCCACGTACCAGTCCATCGGGATGACATCCAAGGTATGACAGAACAAGTGCAGCCATTCAGGATGGGGCTTTGCTCCATAAGCCTTAGCCCATTTGGCCAAGTGTGTGCGCGGATCATCCTTCCCGTCATATTTGTCTATCATTCGTACCTTTGGCTTCCAAATCATGTTCACATCATCCTCCTACACTCATGCTAATCATCAAAACTACTCTTGTGCGTAACCCACCATCTCGCGGGTGTAGCGCGCAGTGCCCAGTCCAAAGCCTGGAAGCGCTGCTTCTCTGGTACTTCCCTCTCAAATGAATCCAAAAACAAATCCACATCATTCAATCCATCATAAGTGGGAAGATTTTACTTCTGATGACACATAGCATAGCGATTGGGTCATCATGTTACAGCTTAGCATGGTTACTTCATGTAGTCGATTCTACTAGCGCTCTAATTCTTCATCAGAGTCTGAGGTGCAGGAACTCTCGTGATCCCATGTAATTCGTCCATCCACTATCAAATTCACCCAATCTTGGTCTCACACTGTTATCTTATATATGCAGTCCAAATCATCATCGCTTTCATAATCGTAGACTAGTTCAGTATAGCGCGATCCTTCAGTAAGATCTAGGGGTACTATTACACGAAGCAATTTATTCTCAAATATCATCTTTTGCTTCTTTAGGTTGATTACCCTGTTCATTTCAGTAGCGCAATCAATGCCAAGGAGTGCAAGGTAGGGGTTGCTATCATCCACAATCTCTATCACTTCAAAGTCAGCCAATGCGCTCGTGCCTTCAATGTCTACAAGTACTCCTTGTAGCCACCCGATGGGGATGATCTTCTGTTGATTTGCTATCCTTAACTAAATCAGAGACCACTACAGTGTGGGTTTCCCCATCCTCTCCCAAGTCTTCTTTGGTAAAATATTCGCGTCTGACCCCAGATCCAGAATAACCTGATCCATTTCACATTCTCCTATCTACGCAGTGAGTCTCATATCACAACTTATCCTTGCTTTATGCTTACCAATCTTCTGTACCACACGCGGTTCACCCAAAGTGTTTCTAGCGCATCTATTTATAAGTTCCTGTAACCCCTTCACATCCTTGCTATTGTGTAGTAGCTTCTTGCTGGTCTCTAGAAAGGTCATAAGCATAGAAGTGTCCATTTCCTTATCAGGCTTATCTCGGCTCCCTAAGGTAGAGGCCTCAACGAAGCTTTTCTTTACTTCCATGAAAGTTTCACGTGCATGCTCCAAATCAAATTTAGCCTCCTTCACCAGACCTTTGTGAACCCATGCCTTGACTTCAGGCTGCTTCCCCTTATCGTCATCTATTGTAATTCCACTTCAGAGCACTATATTCACATTTGGATCCTCCTTGTGAGGCTCAGACCTCATCATCTGCAAGTTTTGAGTCGGCTGCGGTGGTAGCACTCCTTTGTCACGTATCCTTGCTATCAGTGTAGGACAGTCCCGTGTCTCATGATCAAACTAAGTACAATATTTGCATGATGGACGCGTTGGGTTAGTGCATTCACGGGCATAGTGTCTTGGTCCTCCATAATTATAACAGATCAGCTATCCCTGACCTCTACCAGGTCCTCCTCCACCTCAGTCTCGTCTGTGCCCCTGAAAGCATGTTCATGCCATCCCAGCACTTTGGTCAGGGGGCCATGTTTCTGCCTAAACTCTATAGGCGGGTGTTTTTTCCATCATCAATTCATAACTTCGGCAGTTGCGCTCATCATGACCTATTGACCTGTAGAAGTTGCGGAGTAGTTGTTGCGGTGTTTATACAAACTTCTACAACAAATGACAGTTATTAGTCGTATGTTTCCCTGCTACCTGACATATAGTGCACCACAACGCAGGCCCCACACTCGGTCCTGCTTAGGCTTCTGACCTCAAAGGCATCGGTCCTCCTCCTATAATATAGTTCACAAATACCAGCCAGTGGTCTTTGTTGTGCCCCTGACCTTTACATTTCAAGCACCATATCTCTTTGCGCACCTCTGGTCGAACTGTTCTTTCCTGCTTCAAACTTTGCATTTCGAGGAAAATATTTTGCAATTGTGCATGAATCTACTAAACCCTCAGATTCAGATCTTGCATCAATGTTTCATGCAGTCTTATGGAAATATCCAAGGCCTCTGCCTGAGTCGTAATCTTCTGTTGTGATAGTGTAACCCTTAGGTGAGGCAAGAGCGAAGCCACAAACCACTCACAGTGTTGTCCATCCGTTAAGTTCATATTAGCTTCACAGGTTTTACACTTCAATTCTCGATCCAATTCCCAAGGTGTCTCACTTGGTCTCATCATGATTTCCTTGAACCCCACAATCGAATGTGCCTCAGATTTAGGCCTACTGAACTCTTTATTCAATGCGGTCTGGATCTCTACCAACCTAGCATTTGGGTTATCATTAGAGTACTTGATGTACCAAGTTAACGTGTGATCCTGCAAAGCATTAACCAATGTTGCCTTCTTCATGTGGTCATCTGTGATCCCTAACTTCCCTTATAGCTTTTACGATGAACAAGAACTGGTCTGGGTCCACATTTCCCAAGCCCTTAAATAAAGGCAGCTTCACTGAATTCACCATGTTGAACTGTGGTGGAGGTGGTGATGGTGTGGGCGAAGTCACAGGGGGTGATGGTGGTGAAGGTGGAGGTGGTGTGGGTGGAGGTGGTAGTCGTGGGAACCCTCGTTTTATTAACTGAACTGCACTTCGCAGAGAAGCCTGCGCTACCCCCTCTTCATCACTCAAAGGAGGTGAAATTAGTGGGCTATATTCAAGACCCTTTCTTCCTTCGTTCCTGTAAGTCTTTCCACTTCACGTAGCTCTGAACATCAAGGTAGCTACATAACCCATTTTTCGCACAATAACATCATAATCCAAGTATTTAAAGACTTCAAGTACTTACCTCGTGGACCTTTGAAAAAGCACCGCTCTGCCTCGCTATAACTAACTGAGGTATCGACTGTGAATTCAGTCACAAATCCTACTTGATATGATTGAGCCAATGATTGACAGCGCAGGCGATCTTATCCTCAGAGGCTTCCAGTCTTTGTACTAGCTCTGGGGTCCAGACAATAGGACCATCAAATCTCCACCTTCCTTGGCTATCTGCTAGCTTCGTGATCCACTCGTATAACGCAACTGGAAAGGAACAGAAAAAGATCTCGTGGATTTCTGTATACAAGTACCTGTCCAACCACTGTTCCTTTGTTAGCAACGGATTTCTATTCTCCTGCACCACAAATTCGTGGATCTTCCTATCCAACCAGTCTTCGACCTCTTTCTTAGTTGGATTCCAGTGATACGACATCACACGTCTCTTATGCAGATTCCAGTCTCGGCAATGGAACCATTTTTTGGCTTCGTGGGGCCTAACCCAGGTTCAACGTTAGTTAGCCAAACAAATCTCTACACTACTGGCCCTTTTAGCTTCCGCCTGCGAAGTGTGGACCGAAGTCTCACCCAAAGCAGTATGGAGGATACTGGAACCAAGTTCTTGCACCTTAAGATGGTCATGATGTTGGTTTTTACCCTCAACCCGTACTTTCGTGCAAGTTGCTAAGCCTTAGGGCTCTGTCAATCTACTCTTTATTCCACCCTTCCGTACCTCTGTGAAGGTGTACGATTGACCTTCGCATAGCCTTAACCCGTGATCCAGGTACTTCTGCGCAACTATGACAACGTACTATATAGGTTCCCAAGTTATCTTAAGTGTTCTACTTATCTTACTAATCAATCACAGTTAGTGCCACGTAAACTGATATTCTTACTTGCGTTCAATTAACCAATATTATCACATATATTCGTGCATCGCATAAACATTGTAAATTAAACCCCAAATGCAATATAAGCAGATGCATTAACAAGAACTAAATACACAGTAATTGCAGAATGCTTCTCTTTATTGATATCTTTAAGTTAATACAGACTCTATCCACCTTGTGCACACAGCTGCAGGGGTCCGTGCACTCAGTTGTGGACTTCCACCCTAGGCCTCTGCGCACTTAGTTGTAGAGCCTCTACCTAATCTAAGACCCGAGAACACTTAGACTCCAATGCCTAACTCCTTACTTCATTCTTCGCTATCAACTAATGGAGCTTACTTAGCTCCTTTTTATACAATCCCATGGTCCTCGAACCATGGGTGGATCTTTACAACCAACTTTACACTTTACAAAATAAGGGTGGACAACTTTTTATGACTCTTGACACCTTTGTGCTCCGCGACCATAAAATGCGGAGACTTTACAACTTTATTACAAAATTATCCCAAAACATGGGCTTTTAGCCCCAAAACTGCTCTTGGGGGAACCCGTTCCCAACAATGGATGCCAACGAAGCCCTAGAAAATGTTGGGGGGCAGGGATGGTGTTCTATTAAATTTGCAGCTCAGTGAAAAATTCCAACCAAGGGACAAGGTTCCCTTTTCGAGAGGACCAATTTTGATTATTGAAGTGCTCAATTTGGACAAGGGAAAGTGTATTTTTGAATTAAAGCCGACATGTGCATATTTCATTAGGTCAACCCTAAAGAAAATTAGACACTCTTGGAAGTCTATAAATACAAGTGACCTTAACCTCATTTGGATATGATCATGAAGTATTCTTCTATTTTCTTCTTTGGCTTTGGCTCGCACAAGCTTAAGGCAATTCGAGGACATTGACTCGCACAGGTCTAAAATTGCAAGGTCCAAAGCTCACACACATGTTTAGGGTTTTGGGTCACAATCGCGGGCTTGTCACAAGCATATTTCAAATATAACCGCAGCCATGCAAGCCTATGCATGCAATTGAATGGTTTCAACTACACGCTCGACACTCTCTTTGTGTGATTGAGACTTAGGGTTTAAATTTTTAGTTGACCAAAGATTTCGTTAGTTGACTGCAGAGTTCGGTAGTGGACTGCAAGCAGTGACATTCAATCACAGGCTTCTAAATCAGGGTTTTATATTTTTAACATTATTGGGTTCATCTCATGGATATTTTTTGGTTGATTTTGCTGGATAGGGTTATGGTCGAAGATATGGATCATTGTATTCTCTTTTGTTGAATCATTCAATGACAATCTAATAAGGAAAAAAAAATTGAAAGGGATTTTCCTACAGTGGGTTTTTCCTTGGTCTCCGACCAATCTTGGTGTCTCTTTGTGTGAATGTTTTTCTTCTATTTTTCCTTTATGTTTCGTTGCATTGATGATGATGTTGTGTTTTCTATATAATTGCATATGTTGCTGAATAATGTTGTAAATCTGAATAATGATATGATGCTATGGGGGGAATTTAATATGCAAATGAAGAAATGCAATTATCTAAAGCAAAGAACAATATAGCCCTAAGAAAAATTAACAAAGGGGTGGAGGGTGGAGAACTTATTTTTATTTCAGAACCCTAGAAAAAATATTTCATAAGAGAACAATAATGAACAAATGTCAAAGTTGAGTGGAAGGTTTTTCTATGATTTTTCTACTTCATCTATGATGAGAAAATTATGTGTGATTATTCTTAATCAAAAAAAAAAAACTATGAAATTTCCAAAAGGGTTTTGGGAAATTAATGAGGAAGAAGATGAGGTAGTCTCCCAATTTGTTCAAGATACCTATATGGAATAACCTCTCCGTTTGCATATGAAAACCATTCTGATGATATATATTTGGTTATGCAATTAATGTAAGTGGTGTAAAGTCCTTTTTGTTTTTTATTTAGAAATGTTTCCCTCTACTATCTAAAAATGAGTATATGGTCATGCACTACCTTTACATTTTTGCTTTTATTTTCTTATAAAATTTCACTTCAACATGATCTCAGAGATAATAAATAAGGAGCTTTAATTATTTTCACAAATGTAATTGTTTACAAACTTCAAATATAAGATTACATTTTTCACCACTAATTAGAGCTCAAATAAAACTAGGTACAAAAATTATAACTTAAAGTGGACTAATGACACAATTGACCTCTCATATACACCAACTCTCATGTATTGCCCATGTAGGCCCCTAACCAAGTGAATCCACTAGTTATATACATTAGAGACATATAAAATACACTACTTACATAATGTAATAGCTCCTTTGAAATTAGAACTCATAATAACACAAATACAACCAAGTACAATAATTATAATTTAAAGTGTACTAGTGACTCAGTTGACCTCTTGTATTTCACATGTAAGCCCCTAGCCAGGTCAATCCACCACTTACATGTGCATTTGATACTTAGGGTTATTCCATACATTACAAATGATAAGGTGAACAAAGAGTTTAAGGATGATGAAGGGAAAGAACAAGATGTTAATTATATTTGTGATGGCAAAACTACTAATTTAAGCCCATCAAAGAAAAACTAGTTTGGCTAAGGAAACCAATTCAAGGCTTTATCTTGGATGAAGTTCTTAGTGAACAAATTTTAGAGAGTTCACATGCAACATAAAGTTAGGTTTTTTTCAATAGGTTCAATTCAAAGTTAGCTAAGCCATTTTAATAAGTAGTTAAAACACAAGTAATAGAAAAAGGATATAGATGAGGAATATGTTTTCTTTTTGAAGAACAAGACTCGAGGCCTTATTGAGTTACCTATTGAGAAGAAGGCTATTGGGGTGGGTCTATAAGAATAAGTAGAATGCTAAAAGTGGTGTTTGGAAATAAAAAACTAGACTTATGGAAAAGGGGTATGCACAAAGAAAAGAGATTGCTTGAAAATCTTGCTCTCACAACAAAAATATTCACTATGATAGTATTAAGGAAGTTGCCTTAGCAATGAAACTTGGATGGCTAGTAATAAAATGGATGTCAAGAGTACACTCCTTGATGTAGATATCAAATAAGAAGACTATATGAAGCAGCCTTAAAGTTTTTACGTTCAAAGAAAAAAACTATATATAAAAATAAAAAATCCCTTATTTGGGTTAAAGCAAGCCCGCAAGGTTTCATGCACGCGAATGAATATGTTAAACAAGTTAGATTTCATAGAGATGATGGGGAAATACTCATTTCTATTGACAAATTCATTATTACAAGTTGTTGAGAAGACGAAACCAAACCACTAGAAGTAAATTCTTCAAGCAACAATTGGCATGAAAGATTTGGACCCCATGCGTTAGATTTTCAATTTATAAGTGTGAAAAATGAAACAAATTCATTTTCCAAAACATATGAAAGGGAGTTACTTTGGATGATGGCATGTGAGTTATCATCTACACCCGTGGAGACATGTTTAGAATTATCCTTAAGAGGATACTTTCAAACTGGTTAATAAGATCTTGTACATATACTTTGTTGACAATTTGATAGTTTGGCAGACTCAAACCATACTGACTTGACTTGTTCAGTTGCCTTGTCAAAATTATCTCCACTCAAGATGACGCATAGGAATATTGCAAAGAGGATTCTCAATTGTATGAAGGAAACATCAACTACTATCCAAATTACAATACAGATCTCAACTTTGAGTTCATGGGATATATAGATGTTTCTCAAGCAGCTTCGCTAATTGAGAAACTCTACCTTAGCATATAAATGTTCAATACGGAGGTGAGGATAATATTTTTAACAAGAAAGAGGCAATGGGAAGTTGTACTATCCACTATGAACGCATATTACAAGGAAATTATGAATGCCACATGTAAAAATGTATGGCTATGGAAAGTAGTCAAGAACTTCCACTGCAAGCAATATCACCCCACCCTACTTGATATCGAATGTGTTGAAAATTGTGGTGTATTAGTGTTTCATCCATGAAAAAAACTGTATTAAGGTACGCTGCATCACATTCAAGAGAAAGTGACAAAAAAATAGATCTAGCTCAGATTATCCCACAAAAGAGCAAATAGTAAGCTTTCATTCAAGGTCATTGAGAAAAAGATACGTTCAATAATTTAGATAAACATGATAACAATCATCAGAAGAAGTCATTAATTTCCACTCATCGATCTAATTATCGTTATGATGTGTATGACATGGTAGAAGATATTGATATGATAGCCTTGGGAAGACCATAGTTTTCCTATAATTATGTGATGTACTTGTACACACTGTTATAGGCCCCTTTTGTAATGAAATAGTGTATTATGAGTTAGAATATGGTTTCATTGCATATGAGTGAAGCCCTTTGGGTATTTTCCATTTGCTTCTTATATAACGTGGTTGAAACGCTAGTAAAGGATCTATTTATATTTGGTCCCGAGACACACTAGCATGTTTCCCCAGAAGTAAGGTATGATTGACATTTTGGGTTATTTCGTCTGTAAAGTTCTATGAATAAACATATACACGGTCAACCTTTGCAGTATTTTACAACCTAAATCATACCAAGAAGTTCTAGAAAACAACAACCATGTGACGAAAAGTGCACAAGATATCAACAGAGTTGAAACTACAAACCGAATATTCTGCAAGAACCGATGTGTTCTCTCAACAAGATTTTTCATATCACACTTATGTCATTAGAATTAACAGTGGAAATATACTTCTCGTCATAGGAATGGTGAAGTAAATACAAATATATTAGCATTGGTAAAAATAGGGTAGGGATACAAGGAGGAAGGCAATTGACAGCTATTTTTATTTTAGGACCGAAAACTACCAAGTAGCCTAACCCAAATTATCAAGCGATGAACACAAGTCCCCATCTCAAATTAAACACTAACAAACCTAAAATTAAACCTATCTCTATATTTCTCAACTTGATGACTGAAGACTATAGAATTGGGTTGTGACTCATGCCAACACAATTAACCAGCGCCTGGTTTTAAAAAGACAAAGAATTGCAACGAGTTCAGTTCCAAAAGCTACAACAGAGTATCAGATCAGAGGAATGAAATGTAGGAAGAGGGTAGAAAAGAAAGAAAAAAAACCAGAGCATACCTAATTTGATCACACATACCCAATATCAATTCCCTTTTATCAATTTATAGTATGAAAAAAACTATTTATTTGTCATATGGCTCTCTACACATCTACCTAACCGCCTAACTATCTACATATGCATATATCCATTCTCCATAATTTTGTTCTCTTCTTAAAAATTTGTTGATTTCCTTTAGAGGATCAAATTTTCTCTCACAAATGACACTTTTTTTTATCATGACAGCCTTCGAAAACATGAATGTTAGATCAAATACATAATATGTGACAGGTAAAAATTGTTCCATGGATGTAAAGCTCATACATTTTTCTAAAATGATTGATGATGATCCTCGCTATTGTCCTTCGTAGTTTTCAACCTTTCTCTCTTGATGCTCCAAGAAGAGACATTCAAAGACAGAAACAAATAAGTGATCAAAGCATATAACGCGTCAATGATTCAACCATAAAATATGTAAGTAATCAAGGAATCTTACATTAAACATCATAACAAATGTATATAGGAAATAAACAAGTATTTCTATTCATAATGAAGAAAAGGAGAATTAAAACCAAACCTTGATGTTGTGAGCCTCCTTGCAATAATCGTCATTCCAAACACTTCCAATCAAAAGAACTCCATGAATATTTGGACAACATGTAGGTATAGTTCAAAAGTCTAAAATGGCAACCTGATTCTCTTTGAGTGCATTGTACTTATAGGAAGGAGTGGAAGATGAGATATCCATGAAGGGAGGAGAGAGATCCACAATGAGTGGAATTGATCCACTATAGTAGGAAGGAGGTCTAGGATAAAGGGAGCTCAAGCCTAATCTCAACCCCTTCAAATTAGATACCAACAACAAGGCTTTTATAATAGGAAGTTTCATTTACTTAGTATTTTTCACCTTAGTAATAAGACCATCGCACCCTTAATACCGGAAAAATGTGTTGACATCGCTTTGTGTTTATTCAGCAACATGCATCATTGTAGATTGTAAAATAAATACCCAAGATGTCCTCCAAAATTATGTTTTTTTAGGTATTTAATTTATGATTCTTATACATCATGGTGAGTTATTTGTTCCATGCTTGAAGGGGATTTATGGAAGTAGGTCATCGAATAGCAAAAGATACATGTTTCGCATCGTTTTCATAAATGTGACAAATTGACATGGAATAGATTTGCCCCTAAAGCAAAAAAATAAGAAAGGGCATGCTAGCTAAAGTGCTTTATCATGCGAAGGTAGGAATCAAGAAATCATTGGTTGGAGACCGGCAAGTAAACAATTTTATCTTATAATCATCACTGAGGTAGGCATTCCCATACTTAGAGTACAAGTATCTCGAAAGTAAAGTATGGAAATATGAAAAAAACCACATCAAATTAGAATCATGGCCATGAGATATACATCGTGGATCCATGCTACAATCATGAATACTCAAAATTCCATGCAACCTGGATATATCAGAGAAAATCCAGGGTCTTAATCTCTATCAATTCACAACATGAATATAACCATGTGAATAAACGTATCGAAGTTGAGCATGGTAGAAACCATCTTATTACTGACCAATGATGAAGATAGTTAACAGATGCGAGGGAAACCACTAATAATGACAATGGTTCTTAAAGTACTCTAGTATAATCTACGAGGTGTGAATAAATGTTTTGAAGTTGAACACCCATAGAATCATATAATTGAATTCAAATGATGAGAACATGTTTTCGCAAGCAAGAAACCTATCATTGAAGCATGCAAGCTCCAAGATAGTAAAGGAGGTTTCTAGATCAACCTCCTAGATAACAAGTTGAAGTCGAAAGGAAGCAAATCATTGTAGGAGGGCCTATGACATGAAGCATATGTCAAGCTTTGAAGAACTACTTAGGAATAATTCAGGACTTCATCATGGATGATTGATGCAATGGAAGGCTTCAAAATATTGCAAAGTAATTTTAACTAAGGTTGGACTTCTCTTAGACATATTGGCAAAACGAGATTTGACTTGGTAGCATTTGACTCAAAATAAGACCAAAGACTAATATGAAGACTTTCAGTAAGGTATGATCAAATGAGAGGCAAATGGATTTCCCAACCCTAACACGAAAAAGTGATGGATTGTCATGTTCAATAGAGACATAATGCATTTTCAAATATAAAAGTTGAATGTTCCTTTCCAATTTTACGCACCATTACTAGCAAGTACCTCTTTATTTTTACACAAGCTTGAGGAGGATAGCAATTGTTGTTGGAATTATGGCTAATGTGTTGTCCATCATGGCAACTTGCTTGACAAAGATGTACTTAATAGCCACAAACGTTTGTTCACCGATTGTAAATAATACGAATGCTTGTTAAGGTGTCGCGGAATATGGGGAAGATCTTTGGCAACTTAATGATAAAATGGATTTGAAATATATTGAAGAATATGAAGTTTTAAATATATACGCTACTTCTCTTCAGAAACTCTCATAGATACATTACTTTCCTTTAGAAAAACCATATACACATCCTGAAAGTGAAATTCTTGATATGTGCGTGCTAGTTACTTTGATTGGGTCAACAATTCCTTGGTTGGTTTCGCTTATGGTATTGAAAAATCCTTTGTAATGGCTTGTCTAATTAGGAGATCAAATTCATATATAAGGAAGAGATATTATAATCCGTAGGTATTTGTGTACAATTGATGAAGTCTTTATTAGATTAACATTCTCTCTAATTAGGTGCGTAACAGGAGCACGAGGAGGAGCAGATCTGGGTGATCTCAACATGCTTTATGAAGCTAATATTTGTTTAACGCAGGATCAATGAAGACTCATTGTTCTCATGATAAATTTAAGTGTTATGTATTGATGCAGTAATGGAAGGCCAATGAATTCAATATGTTTTGCCTTAATGAAGAGCTAATAGTGGATTGTTACAACTCTGATTTGAATTTAGAGATTAATAAATCTAATGTAAATATGTTGCAGATGCTTTTATTATTTATAGAGATTTGACTAGATATGGTTGTGATCTTGACAGAATATGCAAGAATATTTTATCTCATCTGAAAGTGTATAAAGGACTATGTATGCAGAGACCACCGTAATCATGCTATGTAAAGATCTGATCTTGTTTTGATGTAGAGATTAGTATGTGTTATTTTCAATTGATTATGGATTTCTTGGTGACAAGGATTTGAGACAATGATTGTGATTAGAGTTTTGCAAAGATCCTCTTGATATCGTTTCATAGATTTGATATGATTTTTTGATTATCGGCTTCTATGATAAAATATGCAGCAATATACATATATGATGCAAAGATTGGTATAGTTCCTTGATAATGCAGAGATCTTGTATGGGATCTAGTTGTATATTGCATTTTTTATGTTGACTAGGTTAATTATTATATTACGGTTTTTATATAGTAAATAATAACCATTAGGTAAAATAGCGATAACTTTAGATTTTTAATGGGTAAATATTGAGAGAATTGTCTTATTGTTGTGCAATATGCTTTATGTTGTTGTTGTGGCATTGTTATGATTAGGCCATATTCCTATGGAAAGTGTAGGAATGTATTGGAGGTGTGGTGGAATAGAGAAATGGAAGCTAGAATTTGGGTAAAAAACAGAAAAGATGAATAACTGAAAAGATGTTTAAACTTCAACTAGATTTTGGATAACTAATGCAAATTTCCCGCCAAAATTTTGGGGTAAATAACCAAAAAGAGATATAAACTACAACAACACCACATTATATACTTCTAAGAATTTCCCAAAGTTCTAGTAAATAATGCAAATGAGTAAATACCCAAAAAGAGATTTAAGCTACAATAATACCATATTATATACTCTAAATAAGAATTTCCCATATTATAGAAACTGAGACACAAGAGAAATTCACAAGCACCATAGTTTTAAATACCTATTATTAAATCTTTTGAATATTTAATTGTCAAATGTGATAAAATGTAAATATCCTTAAGGTCCACATGGTTTTAAAAAAATCATCTCTAAGTTGAAAAGAATGGGATTTTTATTTTCGGTTTGATAAATTATTCTCTTTTATTTTGAAAATGTGATGTATAAGCGAGTAGAGAAGTGACTAAGGTTGTATTAATGTTATATGCTCTTTCACATAAATAAATAAAAAATGTTATAAGTAATATCCAAAAGATACTGGTGAGAATGTAATATCAGAGTGAATATCACAAATGTGATGTCGAAGTGAGAAGAGAAGTGATTATTGCAAATGTGATGTTGAAGTGAGTAGAGAAGTAATTGGGCTTGTATTAATGTTATATGCCCCTTAGCAAAAATAATTTAATAAGTGGTACTCAATTAAATAATTGGTTTACTCATCTTCTTCACAATGTTAGATAGAGGCAATGGATGGAATTCTTAAAACATGATTACTTATGATACTACGTGAATAATTTTTGTTTCAATATTAGAAATTCACAAATGTAATGGATGAAATTCCTAAATGAACATGAATTCGATACTAAGTGACTTGTTTTACAAAATGTAATGGATGAAATTCCTAAATGAACATGAGTTTAAAACTAAGTGACTTGTTCTTATCTCAAAGTTAAATAGACTAATAAATTGAATAGTAATGGGTGTAATTTCTAAAATAAACATGATTTTGACAAAGTGATTTACAAAATTATGAATGCATTATGTCAAAAAATATTCCACACTACAACTTCATATTTTAAAATAAAAGTATTAAAAACAATTAAAAAATAAAAAATCATTAACCTTAAACTTCATATTTCAAAAAAAAAAAAAAAACAAAAACAAAGACTTATAAATAAATAAAAATCAAATAAAATATATTTGCAAAAAAAACTTAACTAAAAAATTTACATAAAAATTATAAACCTAAACCAATTTTTAAGAAAGATATCAGTTTCAAACATCAATAAAACTTAAACATAAAATAAAATCAAAGTTAAAAACTTTTAAAAAACTAACCATTCATATAAAAAATATAAGCTTTAAATTTTTTAAGAAATACACTAGTTTTGTTCACTTCAAATTGTGAATAAGTTAACTAAACTAACTAACACTTATATTGAAAATCTGAACTTATATTTATATTAAGAAGTTGAAATGTATTGCTAAATTAATATTTATATTGAGAAGTTAAATTGTGTTAGTAGTAGAAAATATAAAGATATTTAATTAATACAGAAGTTTATATACAATAGGAACAAGTATGAAAATTTTGAATTTACATAGAAATACTTAAACTTAATTTAATACAAAAATTTATATACAATATGAGCAAAGTATGAAAACCCAAAAATGTAAATTCACACAGAAATACTCAACTTAATTTAATACAAAAATCTATGTACAATATGAGAAAAGTATGAGAACTTTAAATTCACACAAAAATATTTAATTTAATTTAAATTTTGTCCTTGAGTTATTCCATGTAAAAATAGAAACTAGTTATCATTGACATTGTTATTAATCTCTATTTTAGAAAATGATAATTTAATTATAATAATTGTGAATAATCTAAATTTTAGAAAATGATTTCATTATAATAATTGTGTATAAGTTAACCAAACTAACATTGTTATTAATCTCCATTTTAGAAAATGATTTAATTATAATAATCAAGAATAAGTTAACCAAATTAACTAATATTTATATTGAGAAGTTGAAATTATATTTATATTGAGAAGATGGATTGTGTTGTTGAATTGATATTTATATTGAGAAGTTGAACTGTGTTAGTAATAGAGAATATAAAAATACTTAATTAATACAGAAGTCTATATAAAATATGAACAAGTATGAAAGCTAAATTCACACAGAAATACTTAAACTTAATTTAATACAAAAATCTATATACAATATGAGCAGTATAAAAACTGAAAACTTTGAATTCACACAGAAGTAAATTCTGAATTCGCACAAAAGTACTTAATTTAATTCAAACTATGTGCTTGAGGTATTCCATTCCAAAGTAAAATGAGCTCCATTTCGACCTCCTCTCCATAACAACCATCATCGTGTACAAAATACCAAAATCAAAATTCTTGAATCTTTAAAAGCGTGTTCAAACAAAAAATACCAAAATGAAAATTATTGAATCTTTAAAAGCGTGTTCAAACTGTGCCAGCTTGGCCCCTTACCCGACCCCAATGGAAATTTTTTTCGTCCAATAGTAGCAGGAAGTTTGGAAAGAGACTATTTATTCTCGTGAATTTGATTTAATCTTCTCATCCATTATGTGCATTTATGGAACGCCTTGGAGGTACATCGAGACGAGAAAACTAGAGTTAATGAAACTAGAACGTCCCTTACACGAACTTTCACCTTATGAAACAAATCTTTGGCTGCTGCAATCTACTGCTGAAGTTCAGTCTTCCCTGGAGTAGGTATTTTCTTCCAATTTTCTTGTTGCTCGATGCTCTCAGTCTCTTATACTTTTACCACTAGTTGGACCTGAGTAATCTTGGTTTCTATAGAGAGTAGGTATTTTCTTTCAATTTTACTGTTACTCGATACTGAGAGTCTTCAATACTTTTACCACTCCCTGGATGTTAGTAATATTGACATTGTTATTAATCTCTATTTTAGAAAAAGACAATTTAATTATAATAATTGTGAATAAGCTAACCAAATTAAGATCGTTATTAGTCTCCATTTTAGAAAATAATGTAATTATAAAAAATTATTTAATTATAGAAAATGTGAAGAAGTTAACCTAACTAACATTGTTATTAATTTCTATTTTAGAAAATGATTTAATTATAATAATCGTGAATAAGTTAACCAAATTAACTAAATGAATTAATTACAATAATCATGAACAAGTTAACCAAACTAACTAATATTTATTTTGAGAAAATGAACTTATATTTATATTGAGAAGCTTAATTGTGTTGTTGAATTGATATTTATATTGAGAAGTTGAACTGTGCTAGTGGTAGAAAATATAGAAATACTTAATGATAAAATGGATTTGAAATAGATTGAAGAATATGAAGTTTTAAATATATATACTACTTCTCTTCAGAAAAGTCGCATACATATACTATTTTCCTTCAAAAAATTCGCGAACACATCCTGAAAGTGAAATTCCTGGTATGCATGTGCAAGTTACTTTGATTGGGTCAACAATTCCTTAGTTGGTTTCACTTATGGTATTGAACAATCCTCGGTAATGGCATGTGGTAATTAGGAGATAAAATTCCTATATAAGGAAGAGATATTAGGAGCCATAGGTATCTGTGTACAATTGATGAAGCCTTTATTAGCTTAATATTCTCTCTGATTAGGTGCGCAGCAAGAGCACGAGGAAAGATAAAATCTGGGTGATCTAAATATACTTTATGAAGCTAATATTTGTTTAACACAGGATCAATGAAGACTCATTGTTCTCATGATGAATTGAAGTGTTTTGTATTGTTGGAGTAATGGAAGGTCAATGAATTCAATATTTTTTGTCTTAACAAAGAGAAAATAGTGGATTGTTACAGATCTTATTTGAATTTAGAGATTAATGAATCTAATGTAAATGTGTTGCAGATGTTTTTAGTATTTACAGAGATTTGAATAGATATGGTTGTGCCCTTGATAGAATATGCAAGGATATTCTATCTCATATGAAAGTGTATAAAGGACTATTGATGCAAAGACCACCGTAATCATGTTATGCAAAGATCTTATCTTGTTTTGATGTAGAGATTAGTATGTATTATTTTCAATTGATTATGGGTCTCTTGGTGACAGGGATCTAAGACAATGATTGTGATTAGAGTTTTGCAAAGATCCTCTTGATACCATTTCAGAGATTTGATATGATTTGTTGATTATTGGCTTCTATGATAAAATATGCAGGGATATACATATATGATGCAAAGATTGGTATAGCTACTTGATAACACAGAGATCTTGTATGGGATCTAGTTGTACATTGGATTTTTGATGATGACTAGATTAGTTATTATATTACAGTTTTTATATAGTAAATAATAACCACTAGGTTAAATAGTGATAACTTTATATTTTTAATGGGTAAGTACTGACAGAATTGTCCTATTGTTGTGCAATAAGCTTTATGTTGTTGTAATGGCATTATTATTATTAGGCCATATTCCTATGGCAAGTGTAGGAATGTATTGGATCTATGGTGGAATAAAGAAATTGAAGCTAGAATTTGGGTAAAAATTTGAAAAGATAAATAACTAAAAAAATGTTTGAACTTCAACTAGATTTTGGATAACTGATGCAAATTTCCCACAAGAATTTTGAAATAGATAACCAAAAAGAGATCTAAACTACCACGCCACATTAATACTTCTAAAAATTTCCCAAATTTTTAATAAATAATGCAAATGAGTAAATACCCAAAAAGATATTTAAGCTACAATAATACCGTATTATATACTTTAAATAAGAATTTCTCATATCATAGAAACTAAGACACGAGAAAAATTCACTAACATCGTCGCTTTAAATACCTATTATTAAATATTTTGAACGTTTAATTGTCACCTATGCTAAAGTGTAAATATCCTTAAGAGCGACATGGTTTAAAAAAAAAATCTCTAAGTTGAAAAGAATTGGATTTTTATTTTTGGTTTGATAAATTATTTTCTCTTTTATTGTGAAAATGTGATGTATAAGTGAGTGGAGAAGTGATTAAGGTTGTATTAATGTTACTTTGCTCCTTCACATAAAAATAATTTTATAAATAGTATCCAAAAGATATTTGATCTGTGAAAATGTGATGTCCAAGTGAATATCACAAATGTGATGTCGAATATCACACATGTGATGTCGAAGCGAAGTGAGTAGAGAAGTGATTATGAAAAATGTGATGTCGAAGTGAGTAGAGAAGTAATTGGGCTTGTATTAATTTTATATGCTTTTTAACAAAAAATAATTTTATAAGTGGTACCTAATTAAATAATTGGTTTATTATTTTTTTCACAATGTTAAATAAAGGTAATCGATGGAATTCCTAGATCAAGATTACTTTTGATACTATGTGAATAATTTTTGTTTCAATATTAGAAATTTGCAAGATGTAATGGATGAAATCCCTCAATGAACATGAATTTGATACTAAGTGACTTGTTTGACAAAATGTAATGGATGAAATTCCTAAATAAACATGAATTTAAAATTAAGTGTCTTGTTCTTATCTCAATGTTAAATAGACTAATAAAGTGAATAGTAATGAGTGTAATTTCTAAAATAAACATGACTTTGACAAAATGATTTACCAAATTATTAGTGCATTATGTCAAAGAATAAGGAATGACCATCCACACTACAACTTCATATTTTAAAATATAAAAACATTAAAAAAAAACAAAAAATGTTAACCTTCTTATTTTGAAAAACATATTAAAAATTTATACATAAATAAAATAGATTAAAACATATTTTTAAAAAAGGGTTAAAAAAATAATTTAAAAATTATAATAAACCTAAATGAATTTTTAAGAAAGACATGAGTTTCAAACATCAATTAAAAAAAAAAAAAAAATTAAATTCATATAAAAATATAAACTTTAAATTTTTTAAGAAATATACACTTTAAATTTTTTAAGAAATATAATAGCTTTGTTGACTTCAAATCATGAATAAGTTAACCCAACTAACTAATATTTATGTTGAGAAGTTGAAGTTATATTTATATTGAGAAGTTGAACTATGCTACTGAATTGATATTTATATTAAGAAGTTGAACTGTGTTAGTAGTAGAAAATATAAAAATACTTAATTAATACAAAAGTCTATATATAATATGAACAAGTACGAAAAAATTGAATTCACACAGAAATACTTAAACTTAATTTAATACAAAAATCTATATACAATATGAGCAAAGTATGAAAACTCGAAACTTTGAATTCACACAAAAATACTTAATTTAATTCAAATTATGTTCTTGAATTATTCCATGTAAAAATAGAAACTAGTTACCATTGGATGGTTGTCTACAAAGCAACCATCCAATCACTGGTGGTGCTCCCTATACGACACCACTGCACGGGCTACCCTACATAAGAACCTCCTAAAAGGTCCTCGGACCGCGAATACATAGCACTGAAGCCTGATAGGAATATCATCTATGGTAGTCTTTGGTATTCAATCTTTATTTTAGAAAATGATGATTTAATTATAATAAGTGTGAATAATCTCCATTTTAGAAAATGATTTCATTATAATAATTGTGCATATGTTAACCAAACTAACATTGTTATTAATCTCCATTTTAGAAAATGATTTCATTATAATAATTGTGCATATGTTAACCAAACTAACATTGTTATTAATCTCCATTTTAGAAAATGATTTCATTATAATAATTGTGCATATGTTAACCAAACTAACTAATATTTATATTGAGAAGTTGAACTGTGTTGCTAAATTGATATTTATATTGAGAAACTGAACTATGTTAGTAGTATAAAAATATAAAAATACTTAATTATACAGAAGTCTATATACAATAAGAACAAGTATAGAAATTGAATTCACATAGAAATACTTAAATTTAATTTAATATAAAAATCTATATACAATATGAGAAAAATATGAAAATTGAAAACTTTGAATTCACATAGAAATACTTAACTTAATACAAAAATCTATGTATAATATAAGCAAAATATGAAAACTCTGAATTCACACAAAAATACTTAATTTAATTCAAATTCTATCATTGAGGTATTCCATTCCAAAGTAAAATGAACTCCATTTCAACCTCCTCTCCATAACAACCACCATCTTGTATGAAATACCCAAATCAAAATTCTTGAATCTTTAAAAGCGTGTTCAAACCGTGCCATCTTGGCCCCTTACCCGACTGCGATGGAAAAAAAATTCTTGTGACAGTAGCAAGAAGTTTGGAAAGAGACTATTTATTCTCTTGAATTTGATTTCATCTTCTCATCCATTGTGTGCATCTATGAAACATCTTGGAGATGCATCCAGAGGATAAAACTAGAGTTGACGAGCCTAGAACGTCCCTTCCGCGAACTTTCACCTTATGAAACGAACCTTTGACTGCTGCAGTCTACTACTCAAGTTCAATCTTCCCTAGAGTGGGTATTTCTTTCAATTTTCTTGTTGCTCGTTGCTCTGACTCTTCTATATTTTTACCACTACTTCGACCTTAGTAATCTTGGCTTCTATAGGGAGTAGGTATTTTCTTTCAATTTTCTTGTTGCTCAATGCTGGGATTCTTCAATACTTTTACTACTCCTTGGATTTTAGTAATCTTGACATTGTTATTAATCTCTATTTTAGAAAATGACGATTTAATTATAATTATTATTAATAATCTCTATTTTAGAAAATGATTTAATTATAATAATTGTGAATAAGTTAACCAAATTAACATTGTTATTAATCTCCATTTTAGAAAATGATTAATTATAATAATCGTGAATAAGTTAACCAAACTTACTAAATGACTTCATTATAATAATCGTGAACAAGTTAATCAAACTAACTAATATTTATATTGAGAAATTGAACTTATATTTATATTGAGAAGATGAATTGTGTTGTTGAATTGATATTTATATTGAGAATTCGAACTATGTTAGTAGTAGAAAATATAAAAATACTTAATGATAAAATGGATTTGAAATAAATTGAAGAATCTGCAATTTTAAATATATACGCTACTTCTCTTTAGAAAAGTTGCATACATATACTACTTTCCTTCAAAAAAATTGCGTACACATTTTAAAAGTGAAATTCCTGATATGCGTGTGCAAGTTACTTTGATTGGGTCAACAATTCCTTGGCTAGTTTCGCTTATGGTATTGAAAAATCCTCAATAATGGCATGTGGTAATTAGGAGATCAAATTCCTATATAAGGAAGAGATATTAGAAGCCATAGGTATCTATGTACAATTCATGAAGTATTTATTAGCTTAACATTCTCTCTGATTAGGTGCGCAACAAGAGCATAAAGAGGAGAAAATCTGGGTGATCTGAACATGCTTTATAAAGCTAATATTTGTTTAACGCGGGATCAATGATGACTCATTGTTCTCATGATGAATTGAATTGTTTTGTATTTTTGGAGTAATGGAAGGCCAATGAATTCAATATGTTCTGTCTTAATGAAGAGTTAATATTTGATTGTTACAGATTTGATTTGAATTTAGAAATTAATGAATCTAATGTAAATATTGTGCATATGATTTCAGTATTTACAGAGATTTGAATAGATATGGTTGTGCTCTTGATAAAATATGCAAGGATATTCTATCTCATATGAAGGTGTATAAAGGACTATGTATGAAGAGGCCATCCTAATCATGTTATGCAGAGATCTAATATTGTTTTGATGTGGAGGTTAGTATGTATTATTTTCAATTGATTATGGATCTGTTGGTGACAGGGATTTGAGACAATGATTGTGATTAGAGTTTTGCAAAATTCCTCTTGATACCATTTCATAGATTTGATATGGTTTGTTGATTATTGGCTTCTATGATAAAATATGCATGGATATACATATATGATGCAGAGATTGATATATTTCCTTCATAATGTAGAGATCTTGTATGGAATCTGGTTGTAGATTGTATTTTTGGTGCTGACTAGGTTAATTATTATATTACGGTTTTTATATAGTAAATAATAACCACTAGGTTAAATAGTGATAACTTTAGACTTTTAATGGGTTAGTATTGAAAGAATTGTCCTATTGTTGTGCAATAAGATTTATGTTTATTGTAATGGCATTGTTATTATTAGGCCAGATTCCTATGGTAAGTGTAGGAATGCATTGGATCTATGGTGGAATAGAGAAATGGAAGCTAGAATTTGGGTAAAAAAATGAAAAAGATGAATAATCGAAAAGATGTTTAAACTTCAAGTAGATTTTGGATAACTAATGCAAATTTCTCGCCAAATTTTTTGGGTAAATAACCAAAAAGAAACATAAACTACCACAACGCCACATTATATGCTTCTAAGAATTTCCCAAATTTTTAGTAAATAATGCAAATGAGTAAATACCCAAAAAAAATATTTAAACTACAATAATACCATATTATATACTCTAAATAATAATTTCCCATATTATAGAAACTGAGACACGAGAGAAATTCACTAGCACCATAGTTTTAAATACCTGTTATTAAATCTTTTGAACATTTAATTGTCAATATGCTAAAGTGTAAATATCCTCAAGGCCCACATGGTTAAAATCTTTTGAACATTTAATTGTCACATATGGTAAAGTGTAAATATCCTCAAGGCCCACATGGTTAAAGAAAATATTCTCTAGGTTGAAAAGAATGGGATTTTTATTTTCGGTTTGATAAATTATTTTCTCTTTTATTGTGAAAATGTGATGTATAAGTGAGTAGAGAAGTGATTAAGGTTGTATTAATGTTATATGTTACTCCACAAAAGTAATTTTGTAAGTAGTATCCAAAATATATTTGTAAGAATGTGATGTCGAAGTGAATAGAGAAGTGATTATCACAAATGCGATGTCGAAGTGAGTAGAGAAGTAATTGGGCTAGTATTAACGTTATATGCTCTTTAGCAAAAAGTAATTTTATAAGTGGTATCCAATTAAATAATTGGTTTACTCTTCTTCTTCACAATGTTAGATAGAAATACTAGATCGAATTTCTAAATCAGGATTACTTATGATACTACGCAAATAATTTTTGTTTCAATATTCGAAATTCACAAAATGTAATGGATAAAATTCCTAAATGAACATGAATTTGATACTAAGTGACTTGTTTTACAAAATGTAATGGATGAAATTCCTAAATGAACATGAGTTTAAAACTAAGTGACGTGTTCTTATCTCAATGTTAAATAGAATAATGAATTGAATAGTAATAGGTGTAATTTCTAAAATAAATATAACGTTGACAAAGTGATTTACAAAATTATTGGTGCATTATGTCAAAGGATAATAAATGACCATCGACGCTAAAACTTCATATTTTAAAATAAAAGTATTAAAACATTAAAAAATAGCCTTAAATAAAAACCTCATATTTTGAAAAAAATAAATAAATAAATCAGATAAAACATATTTCAAAAAAATTATAGCTTAAAAAATATATATATATATTATATATTATAAAAACTTGAAAACAAATCATATAAAATTATAAACCTAAATCAATTTTTAAGAAAAAATATCAGTTTCAAACATCAATAAAACTTAAACTTAATTAAAAACAAATCATATAAAAATATAAACTTTAAATTTTTAAGAAATATACTAGTTTTGTTGACTTCAAATCATCAATAAATTAACCCAACTAACTAATATTTATATTGAGAAGTTGAATAATTTTAGTAGTAGAAAATATAAAAATACTTAATTAATATAGAGGTCTATATACAATATGAACAAGTATGAAAACTTTGAATTTACACAGAAATACTTAAACTTAATTTAATATTAAGATCTATATACAATATGAGCAAAGTATGAAAACTCTGAATTTAGATAGAAATACTTAATTTAATTCAAATTTCATCCTTGAATTATTCCATGTAAAAATAGAAACTAGTTACCATTGACATTGTTATTAATCTTTATTTTAGAAAATGATGATTTAATTGTAATAATTGTGAATAATCTCCATTTTAGAAAATGATTTCATTATAGTAATTATGCATAAGTTAACCAAACTAACATTGTTATTAATCTTCATTTTATAAAATGATGTAATTATAAAAAATGATTTAAATATAGAAAATGTGAATAAGTTAACTAAACTAACATTTTTGTTAATCTTCATTTTAGAAAATGATTTAACTATAATAATCGTGAATAAGTTAACCAAATTAACCAATATTTATATGGAGGAAATTAAAACTTAATTTATATTGACAAGTTGAACTGTTTTAGTAGTGGAAAATATAAAAATACTTAAATTAATACAAAAGTCTATTACACAATATAACAAGTTATGAAAATTGAATTCACATACAAATACTTAAACTTAATTTTAATACAAAAATCTATATATAATATGAACAAAATATGAAAACTAAAAACTTTGAATTCACACAGAAATACTTAACTTAATTTAATACAAAAATCTATGTATAATATGAGCAAAGCATGAAAACTATGAATTCACACAGAAATACTTAATTTAATTCAAATTATGTCCTTGCGGTATTCCATTCCAAAGTAAAATGAACTCCATTTCGACCATCTCTCCATAACAAGCATCATTGTGTACGAAATACCAAAATCAAAATTCTTGAATCTTTAAAAGTGTGTTCACACAGAAATACCAAAATCAAATTTTTTGAATCTTTAAAAGTGTGTTCAAATCGTGCCAGCGTAGGCCCTTACCCGACCCGGGTGGAAAATTTTTGCTTCTGACGGTAGCAGGAAGTTTGAAAAGATACTATTTATTCTCTTGAATTTGATTTCATCTTCTCATCTATTGTGTGCATCTATGGAACATCTTGGAGGTGCATCCAGAGGAGTTGATGAGACTAGAACATCCCTTACGCAAACTTTCACCTTATGAAACAAATATTTGACTGTTGAAATCTACTGCTCAAGTTCAATCTTACCTAGACTAAGTATTTCCTTTCAATTTTCCTGTTGTTGAGTCTTCTATACATTTATCACTGCTTTGGACCTTCGTAATCTTGGTGTTTATAGGGAGCAGGTATTTTCTTTCAATTTCCTACTGAGAGTCTTCAATACTTTTACCACTCCTTGGATGTTAGTAATCTTGACATTGTTATTAATCTCTATTTTAGAAAATGACGATTTAATTATAATAATTGTGAATAAGTTAATCAAACTAACATTGTGATTAATCTCCATGTTAGAAAATGATGTATATATAGAAAATGATTTAATTATAGAAAATGTGAATAACTTAACCAAACTAACATTGAATATATTAATTTCCATATTAGAAAATGATCTAATTATAATAATCGTGAATAAGTTAGCAAAACTAACTAAATGACTTAATTATAATAATCGTGAACAAGTTAACCAAACTAAATAATATTTATTTTGAAAAGTTAAACTTATATTTATATTGAGAAGCTGAATTGATATTTATATTGAGAAGTTGAACAATGTTAGTGGTAGAAAATATAAAAATACTTAGTGATAAAATGGATTTGAAATAGATTGAGAATTTTAAGTTTAAATATATACGCTACTTCTCTTCAGAAAAGTTGCATACATGCACTACTTTCCTTCAACAAATTTGCATACACATCCTCTAAGTGAAATTCCTCATATGCGTGTGCTAATTACTTTGATTTGGTCAACAATTCCTTGGTTGGTTTCACTTATGGTATTGAAAAATCCTCGGTAATGGCATGTGGTAATTAGGAGATCAAATTCCTATATAAGGAAGAGATATTAGAAGCCATAAGTATCTGTGTACAATTGATGAAGTCTTTATTAGCTTAACATTCTCTTTGATTAGGTGTGCAGCAGGAGCATGTGGAGGAGAAATCTGGGTGATCTCAACATGTTTTATGAAGCTAATATTTGTTTAATGCATGATCAATGAAGACTCATTGTTCTCATCAGTTTTATATTGCTGGAGTATTGGAAGAACAATGAATTCAATATGTTTGTCTTAATGAAGAGCTAATAGTGGATTGTTACAGCTCTAATTTGAATTTAGAGATTAATAAATCTAATGTAAATATGTTGTAAATGTTTTTAGTATTTACAAAGATTTGAATAGATATGGTTGTGATCTTGATAAAATATGCCAAGATATTCGATCTCATCTGAAGGTGTATAAAGGACTATGTATGGAGAGACCATTGTAATCATGTTATGCAGAGATCTGATCTTGTTTTGATGTAGAGATTAGTATATATTATTTTCAATTGATTATGAATCTCTTGGTGATAGGGATTTGAGACAATGATTGTGATTAGAGTTTTGCCAAGATCCTCATGATACCATTTCAAAGATTTGATATGATTTGTTGATTATTTGCTTCTATGATAAAATATGCAAGGATATACATATATTATGCAGAGATTGGTATAGATCCTTGATAATGCAGAGATCTTGTATTGGATCTGGTTGTAGATTGTATTTTTTACACTGATTAGGTTAATTATCATATTACGGTTTTTATATAGTAAATAATAACCACTAGGTTAAATAGTGATAATTCTAGATTTTTAATGGGTAAGTATTGATAGAATTTTCCTATTGTTGTGCAATATGTTTTATGTTATTGTAATGGCATTTTTATGATTAGGCCATATTCCTGTGGCAAGTGTAGGAATGTATTGGATATGTGGTGGAACAGAGAAATGGAAGCTAGAATTTGAGTTAAAAACTAAAAATATAAGTAACCAAAAGATGTTTAAACTTCAATTAGATTTTGGATGACTAATACAAATTTCCCACCAAAATTTTGGGGTAAATAACCAAAAAGATATCTAAACTACCACATCACCACATTATATACTTCTAAGTATTTCCCAAATTTTTAATGAGCAAATATCCAAAAATAAATTTAATCTACAATAATACCATATTATATATTCTAAATAAGAATTTCTCATATTATAGAAACTAAGATACGAGAAAAAATCATTAGCAACATAGTTTTAAATACCTATTATTAAATCTTTTGAACTTTTAATTGTCACATATGCAAGTGTAAATATCCTTAAGGTCCACATGGTTAAAAAAATCATCTCTAAGTTTAAAACAATGGGATTTTTATTTTCAGTTCGACAAAAATCTTTTATCTTTTACTGTAAAAATGTGATGTATATGCGAGTAGAGAAGTGATTAAGGTTGTATTAATGTTATATGCAAAAAAATTATAAGTATTATCCAAAAGATATTTGTCAAAATGTGATGTCGAAGTGAATATCACAAATGTGATGTCGAAGTGAGTAGAGAAGTGATTATCACAAATGTGATATCGAAGTGAGTAGAGCAGTAATTGGGCTTGTATTAATGTTATATGCCTTTTAGCAAAAATAATTTTATAAGTGGTACCCAATTAAATAAATGGTTTACTCAACTTATTCACAATGTTAGATAGAGGTAATGGATAGAATTCCTAAATGAGGATTACTTATGATACTACGTGAATAATTTTTGTTTCAATATTAGAAATTCACAAAATGTAATGGATCAAATTCCTAAATGAACATGAATTTATACCAAGTGACTTGTTTTACAAAATGTAATGGATGAAATTCCTAAATGAACATGAGTTTAAAACTAAGTGACTTGTTTTTATCTCAATGTTAAATAGACTAATGAATTGAATAGTAATGGTTGTAATTTCTAAAATAAAGGTGACTTTGACAAAGTGATTTACAAAATTATTAGTGCATTATGTCAAAGAATATGATGAACCATCCACACTACAACTTCATAATTTAAATATAAATAATATGATTAAAAAAATGTAACCTTAACTCGTAATTTGGAAAAAAATCAATTAAAACTTTAAAAAAAAAAAATCAAAAATCAAATAAACTATTTTCAAAAAAAACTTAAAAAAAACTAAATTATAAACCAAATAATTTTAAGAAAGTATCATGTCAAACATCAATAACTGAAAATAAAATATAAAATAAACTTACAAAAAAACAAAAAAATTCATATAAATATATAACCTATTTTTTTAAGAATAACTAGTTTTTATGTTACCTCAAATCGTGAATAAGTTAACCAAATAACAATATTGTAATATTGAAAATTGACTAATTTAATGAGAAGCTATATTTTTTTGTTGAATTGATATTCATATTGAGAAGTTGAACTATGTTAGTAGTAGAAAATATAAAAATACTTAATTAATATAGAAGTCTATATACAATATGAACAAGTATGAAAACTTTGAATTTACACATAAATGCTTAAACTTAATTTAATACAAAAATCTGTGTACAATATGAGTAAAGTATGAAAACTGAAAACTTTGAATTCACACAAAAATACTTTACTTAATTTAATACAAAAATATATATACAATATGAGCAAAGTATGAAAACTCTGAATTCACATAGAAATACTTAATTTAATTCGAATTTCGTCATTGAGTTATTACATGTAAAAATAAAAACTAGTTACCATTGACATTGTTATTAATACATTGTTATTAATCTCTATTTTAGAAAATGATGATTTGATTATAATAATTGTAAATAATCTCCATTTTAGAAAATGATTTCATTATAATAATTTTGCATAAGTTAGCCAAACTAACATTGTTATTAATAACCATTTTAGAAAATGATGTAATTATAAAAAATCATTTAAATATAGAAAACGTGAATAGGTTAACCAAAGTAACATTGTTATTAATCTTCATTTTAGAAAATGATTTAATTATAATGATCGTGAATAAGTTAACCAAATTAACTAATATTTATATTGAGAAGCTCAACTGTGTCACTAAATTGATATTTATATTGAGAATTTGAATTGTTTTAGTAGTAGAAAATATAAAAATACTTAATTACTACAAAAGTATATATACAATACGAACAAGTATGAAAACTGAATTCACATGGAAATACTTAAACTTAATTTAATACAAAAATCTATATATAATATGAGCAAAGTATGAAAACTAAAAACTTTGTATTCACACAGAAATACTTTACTTAATTCAATACAAAAATCTATGTACAATATGAGCAAAATATGAAAACTCTAAATTCGCATAGAAATACTTAATTTAATTCAAATTTCGTCCTTGAAGTAATCCATTCCAAAATAAAATGAACTCCATTTCGACCTCCTCTCCATAACAACCATCATCGTGTACGAAATACCAAAATCAAAATTCTTGAATATTTAAAAGCGGGTTCAAACAAATCTAGCTTGGCCCCTTACCCCACCCCGATGGAAAAAAATTTGCATCCGACAGTAGCAGGAAGTTTGGAAAGAGACTATTTATTCTCTTGAATTTGATTTCATCTTCTCATCCATTGTGTGCATCTATGGAACATCTTGGAGGTGCATCTAGAGGAGAAAACTAGAGTTGACGAGACTAAAACATCCCTTACGCAAACTATCACTCTACTACTCAAGTTCAATCTTCCTAGAAGGTATTTTCTTTCAATTTTCCTGTTACTCGATGCTCTGAATCTTCTATACTTTTACCACTGCTTGGACCTTAGTAATCTTGGTTTCTATAACGAGTAGGTATTTTCTTTCAATTTTCATGTTACTTGATGTTGAGACTTCAACACTTTTACCACTCCTTGGATGTTAGCAATCTTGACATTGTTATTCATATTTATTTTAGAAAATGATGATTTAATTATAATAATTGTGAATAATCTCTATTTTAGGAAATGATTTAATTATAATAATTTTAAATAAGTTAACCAAACTAACATTGTTATTGGTTTCCATTTTAGAAAATGGTGTAATATAGAAAATGATTTAATTATAGAAAATGTGAATAAGTTAACCAAACTAGCATTGTTATTGATCTCCATTTTAGAAAATGATTTAATTATAATAATCATGAATAAGTTAACCAAGCTAATTAAATGACTTAATTATAATGATTGTAGACAAGTTAACCAAACTAACTAATATTTATAGTGAGAAGCTAAACTTATATTTATATTGCGAAACTGAATTGTTGTTGAATTAATATTTATATTAAGAAGTTGAACTGTGTTAGTAGTAAATAAATATAAAAAACTTAGTGATAAAATGGATTTGAAGTAGATTGAAGAATGTGAAGTTTTACATATATACGCTACTTCTCTTCAAAATAGTTGCATACACTACTTTCCTTCAAAAAAAATTGCGTACACATCCTGAAAGTGAAATTCCCGATATGCACGTGCAAGTTACTTTGATTGGGTTAACAATTCCTTGGTTGGTTTGGCTTATGGTATTGAAAAATCCTTGGTAATGGCTTGTGGTAATTTGGAGATCAAATTCATTTATAAGGAAGAGATATTAAAAGACATATGTATCTGTGTACAATTGATGAAGTCGTTATTAGCTTAACATTCTCTCTGATTAGGTACGCAGCAGGAGAAGATCTGGGTGATCTCAACATGCTTTATGAAGCCAATATTTTTTTAACGTGGGATAAATGAAGACTCATTGTTCTCATGATGAATTGAAGTGTTTTGTATTGTTGGAGTAATGGAAGGCCAATAAATTCAATATGTTTTGTCTTAATGAAGAGCTAATAGTGGATTGTTACGGACCTGATTTGAATTTAGATATTAATGAAGCTAATTAAATAGGTTGCAGATGTTTTTATTATTTACAGATATTTGAATAGATATGGTTGTGCTCTTGATATAATATGTAAGGATATTCTATCTCATCTGAAGGTGTATAAAGGACTGTGTATGTAGAGATTGGCGTAATAATGTTATGCAGAGATATGATCTTGTTTTTCTGTAGAGATTAGTATGTATTATTTTCAATTGATTATGGATCTATTAGTGACAGGGATTTGAGACAATGATTGTGATTATACTTTTGCAAAGATCCTCTTGATACCATTTCAAAAATTTGATATGATTTGTTGATTATTCACTTCTATGATAAAATATGCATGGATATACATATATGATGTGGAGATTGATCTAGTTCCTTGATAATGCAAAGATCTTGTATGGGCTCTGGTTGTAGATTGTATTTTTTATGCTAATTAGGTTAATTATCATATTACAGATTTTATTTTTTAAATAATAACCACTAGGTTAAATAATGATAACTTTAGATTTTTAATGGGTAAGTATTGAAATAATTGTTCTATCATTGTGCAATAAGCTTTATGTTGTTGTAATGGCATTGTTATGATTAGGCCATATTCCTATGTCAATTGTAGGAATGTATTGGAACTGTGGTGGAATAGAGAAATGGAAGCTGGAATTTGGGTAAAAAAAAAGAAAAGATGAATAATCGAAAAGATGTTTAAACTTCAACTAGATTTTGGATAACTAATGCAAATTTCCTGCCAAAATTTGGGGTAAATAACCAAAAAGAGATATAAACTACCACAACACCAGATTATATACTTCTAAAAATTCCCCAAATTTTTAATAAATAATGCAAATGAGCAAATACCCAAAAAAGATTTAAGCTACAATAATACCTTATTATATACTCTAAATAAAAATTTCACATATTATAGAAACTGAGACACCAGAGAAAATCATTAGCACCATAGTTTTAACTACCTATTATTAAATATTTTGAACATTTAATTGTCACATATGCTAAAGTGTAAATATCCTTAAGCTCCACATGGTTAAAAAATCATCTATAAGTTGAAAAGAATGGGAATTTTATTTTCGATTCGATAAATTATTTTCTCTTTTATTGTGAAAATGTGATGTATAAGCGAGTAGAGAAGTGATTAAGATTGTATTAATGTTATATGTTCCTTCACAAAAAAAATTATTAGTATCCATAAGATATGTGTGAGAATGTGATGTCGAAGCGAATATCACAAATGTGATGTCGAAGTGAGTATAGAAGTGATTATCACAAATGTGATGTCAGAGTGAGTATAGAAATTATTGGGCTTGTATTAATGTTATATGTCCTTTAGCAAAAAATAATTTTATAAGTGGCACCCAGTTGAATAATTGGTTTACTCATCTTCTTCACAATGTTAGATAGAGGTAATGGATGGAATTCTTAAATCAGGATCATTTATGATATTATGTGAATAATTTTTATTTCAATATTAAAAATTCACAAAATGTAATGGATGAAATTCTTAAATGAACATGAATTTGATACTAAATGACTTGTTTTACAAAGTGTAATGGATGAAATTCATAAATGAACATGAGTTTAAAACTAAGTCACTTGTTCTTATCTCGATGTTAAATAGACTAATGAATTGAATAGTAATGGATGTAATTTCTAAAATAAACATGACGTTGACAAATTGATTTACAAAATTATTAGTGCATTATGTCAAAGAATAATAAATGACCATCTACACTAAAACTTCATATTTTAAAATAAAAACATTAAAAAAAAACAAAAAATTGTTAACCTTAAACCTTTTATTTTGAAAAAAAAATTAAAAACTTATAAATAAATAAAAAAATCTATAAAAAATTATAAACCTAAATCAATTTTTTAAGAAAAATATCAGTGTCAAACATCAATAAAACTTAAACAAAAATTTAAAAAATTATATTTATATTTATTATTTAAAAAAAAATCATATAAAAAAATATAAACTTTAAATTTTTTAAGAAATATACTAGTTTAGTTTTGTTGACTTCAAATCGTGAATAAGTTAACCAAACTAACTAATATTTATATTCAAAAGCTGAAGTTATATTTATATTGAGAAATTGAGTGTGTTGCTGAATTGATATTTATATTGAGAAGTCAAATTATGTTAGTAATGGAAAATACACACATATTTAATTAATATAGAAGTCTATATATAATATGAACAAGTATGGAAACTTTGAATTCACATAGAAACACTTAAACTTAATTTAATACAAAAATTTATTTACCATATGAACAAAGTATGAAAACTTTGAATTCACACAAAAATACTTAATTTAATTCAAATTCCGTCCTTGGATTATTCCATGTAAAAATAGAAACTAGTTACCATTGACATTGTTATTAATCTATATTTTAGAAAATGATGATTTAATTATAATTATTCTGAATAATCTCCATTTTGGAAAATGATTTCATTATAATAATGGTGCATAAGTTAACTAAACTAACATTGTTATTAATCTTCATTTTAGAAAATCCCCCGATCGGGGTGAACTGGACGGCAGGCGAAGGACTGAAGTACAAGCGGGAGGGAATGATCTCCATTACAGGAGAAGAACAGGTAATGATGACCCGGAGTAGCCGGGCCATTAAGAGGATTCACATCTCAAGGTGGAGAGTTAGGGGAATAGGGCGGACGAGAGGTGATCGCGACTGCCTGTCAGATGGAAACGGCAAGTCTGCAGGCTCAAGCAAGGAACGACAGGACAGGGACGGTGATTGTAGGAACAGGTGGCAGAAGGATTACGCCCGCATCGCAAGAGAGTGGCGGAGAATGAAGGCGCGCAATTGCAGATGGCATAATAAATACCAGAAGAGAAGGGAGGCTAGAAAAACCAGCGTGAAGAGGAGATTAGTGAGAAGAACGGGTCTTGAAAGCCGATAGCAGCAGGGTAAGGAGATCAGAGTCGAGACATAGGCAAGGATGAAAACCAGGAGGCGAGGGAGAAGCAGGGAGACCGCAGCCAACGAAGGGGATAGTAAGTGGAGCGCCAAGGATAAAGGAAAAGCGCTGGAGCAGGACGCCGGAGAGACAGTCATGGTCTCAGACGACAGTGAAAAGGAGGTGGAATTGTTCGATTCAGATGAGGAAAATTGCCACTAGACGCGGGCTAAACGAGGAAGAAAAGACGTCATCGAAACAGAGGGCAGTCAGGAGTTATGGGAGAACGAAGGATGGAGACGACGAGGGCACGGGGGAGTTAAGGAAGAAGGCAGCGAATATGGTCCGAGTAGGAGGACTATGGTAGGAGAGGGTAGCAGAAGAACAGGTAGGGGAGGTCGGAGAGGACATCGAGGCAGGGGCAGGGGAAAAACAGGGAGCCAAAGGGAGGAGGAGGCTCCATCTCATGAAAGGAAAACCAAGGCTTCAGTGGGGAGGAAAGTGCAGTTTGCTGAACATGCCTACTACCAAAATACCAATAAAGGAGTCAAGAGAATTATACAGCATTTAGAAGAGGAGGCTATGCAGGACCAATCTGACCCAGAAATGGAGGACTGGGTCTATCTCCTCCCGGACCCGGGCCACACGAGAGGCCGCATGACCCTTTATAAACAAGCATTGCATGTGTATTGGGTCATGAAGAGGCTACTTGCCAAAGCCATGGAACAAGTAGCAATGGAGATGGCAGAGCTTTCTCAAGGGATTCCTAATCTCAAGAAGGAGCTGAAGAATATTCAGATAACCCTTCTCATGCAGGATAGAAGGATGGACGAAATACAACAGCAGCTAAAGCACTGCCATCCTGATATCAAGAAGGATATGGACCAGCAGCCAGGCAAGGAGGCTTAGTCTTGTTGTTCTCATCCTTTTTTGTTTTATATGAAGACTGTAGAGATTAGTTTGATCATCAAATTTTGTAATGATGGATATAGAAGGAAGATATGGAAAATAGGTAGTCTCTTTGAATGTATTGTGCATATAGCCTGGACAAATAGACTTAAGGTGTTTTATTTTTGGATGGCGTTAAAAGACTTAATATGGCCAAAAATACCCGGTTTTCCCTTGGGCTGGTTGAGGTCATCGCATTTTTGTAATGATTTTGACTTGATGAAATAGAAGCAGTAGTCCCTCCGCAGTTTACAAAAAAAAAAAATCTTCATTTTAGAAAATGATTTAACTATAATAATATAATAATCGTGAATAAGTTAACCAAATTAACTAATATTTATATTGAGAAGTTGAACTTATATTCATATTGAGAAGAATGTGTTGCTAAATTGATTGATATTTATATTGTGAATTTGAACTGTGTTAATAGTAAAAATATAAAAATACTTAATTAATAGAGAAGTTTATATACAATATGAAAAAGTATGAAAACTGAATTCACATAGAAATACTTAAACTTAATTTAATACAAAAATCTATATATAATTTGAGCAAAATATGAAAACTAAAAACTTTTAATTCACACAAAAATACTTAACTTAATTTAATACAAAAATCAATATACAATATGAGCAAAGTATGAAAACTATGAATTCGCACAGAAATACTTAATTTGATTTGAATTTCGTCCTTGAGGTATTCCATTCCAAAGTAAAATGAACTCCATTTCGACCACCTCTCGATAACAACCATCATCATGTATGAAATACCAAAATCAAAATTCTTGAATCTTTACAAGTGTGTTCAAATAGAAATACCAAAATCAAAACTTTTGAATCTTTAAAAGCGTATTCAAATCGTGCTAGCTTGACCCCTAACCCGACCCCAATGGAAATTTTTGCTTCCGATGGTAGGAGGAAGTTTGGAAAGATACTATTTATTCTCTTGAATTTGATTTCATCTTCTCATCCCTTGTGTGCATCTATGGAACATCTTGGAGGTGCATCTAGAGGAGAAAACTATATTTGACAAGACTAGAATATCCCTTACGCAAACTTTCACCTTGTGAAACAAATCTTTGGTTGCTGCAATCTACTGCTCAAGTTCACTATTCCCTAGAGTAGGTATTTTCTTTCAATTTTCCTGTCGCTGAGTCTTCTATACTTTTACCACTACTTGGACCTTCGTAATCTTGGTTTCTATAGGGAGTACGTATTTTCTTTCAATTTTCTTGCTGAGAGTCCTCAATACTTTTACCACTCCTTAGATATTAGTAATCTTCACATTGTTATTAATCTCTATTTCAGAAAATTACGATTTAATTATAATAATTGTGAATAATCTGTATTTTAGAAGATGGTTTAATTATAATAATTGTGAATAAGTTAACCAAACTAACATTGTTATTAATCTCCATTTTAGAAAATGATGTAATTATAGAAAATAATTTAATTATAAAAAATGTGAATAAGTTAATCAAACTAACATTGTTATTAATTTCCATTTTAGAAAATGATTTAATTATGATAATTGTGAATAAGTTAATCAAACTAACTAAATGACTTAATTATAATAATCATGAACAAGTTAACCAAACTAACTAATATTTATTTTGAGAAACTGAACTTATATTTATATTCAGAAGCTTAATTGTGTTTCTGAATTGATATTTATATTGAGAAGTTGAACAGTTTTAGTAGTAGAAAATATAAAAATACTTAATGATAAAATGTATTTGAAATAGATTGAAGAATATGAAGTTTTAAATATATACGCTACTTGTCTTCAGAAAAGTTGCATACATACACTACTTTCCTTCAAAAGATTCGCGTACACATTGTGGAAGTGAAATTGTTGATATGTGTGTGCGAGTTACTTTGATTGGCTCAACAATTTCTTGGTTTGTTTCGCTTATGGTATTGAAAAATCCTCAGTAATGGCTTGTGGTAATTAGGAGATCAAATTCCCATATAAGGAAGGGATATTAGAAGCCATAGGTATCTATGTACAATTGATGAAGTCTTTATTAGCTTAACATTCTCTCTGATTAGGTGTGCAGCAGGAGCACGAGGAAGAGAAATTTGGGTGATTTCAACATGCTTTATAAAGCTAATATTTTTTTAATGCAAGATCGATGAAGACTCATTGTTCTCATGATGAATTGAAGTGTTTTGTATTGCTAGAGTAATGGAAGGCCAATGAATTCAATATATTTTGCCTTACTGAAGAGCTAATAGTGGATTGTTACACATCTAATTTGAATTTAGAGATTTATAAATCTAATGTAAATATGTTGCAGATGTTTTTAGTATTTACAAATATTTGAATAGATATGGTTGTGATCTTGACAGAATATGTGAGGATATTCGATCTCATCTGAAGGTGTATAAAGGACTATGTATGCAGAGACCACCGTAATCATGTTATGCAGAGATCTGATCTTGTTTTGATGTAAAAATTAGTATGTATTATTTTCAATTTATTATCGATCTCTTAGTGACAGGGATTTGAGACAATGATTGTGATTAGATTTTTGCAAAGATCCTCTTGGTACCATTTCAGAGATTTGATATGATTTGTTGATTATTGGCTTCTATGATAAAATATGCAAGGATATACATATATTATGCAGAGATTGGTATAGTTTATTGATAATACAAAGATTTTGTATGGGATTTGGTTATAGATTGTATTTTTTATGCTGACTAGGTTAATTATCATATTACAATTTTTATATAGTAAATAATAACCGCTAGTTTAAATAGTGATAAAAATAGATTTTTAATGGGTAAGTATTGAGAGAATTGTCCTATTGTTGTCCAGTTCATTTTATGTTATTGTAATGGCATTGTTATGATTAATCCATATTCCTATGGCAAGTGTAGGAATGTATTAGATTTGCGGTGGAATAGAGAAATAGAAGCTGGAATTTAGGTAAAAAACTAACAAGATAAATAACCGAAAAGATTTTTAAACTTCAATTACATTTTGGAGAACTAATGCAAATTTTCCGCCTAAAGTTTGAGGTAAATAACCAAAAAGAGATATAAACTACCACAACACCACATTATATACTTCTAACAATTTCCCAAATTTTTAGTAAATAATGCAAATAAGTAAATACCCAAAAATATATTTAAGCTACAATAATACCATATTATATACTCTAAATAAGAATTTCCCATATCATAGAAGCTAAGGCATGAGAAAAATTCATTAGCACCATAGTTTTAAATACTTATTATTGAATCTTTTGAACATTTAATTGTCACATATGCTAAAGTGTAAATATCTTTAATCTCCACATGGTTAAAAAAAATCATCTCTAAGTTGAAAAGAATGGGATTTTTGTTTTCGGTTCGATAAAATATTCTCTTTTATTGTAAAAATGTGATGTATATGCAAGTAAAGAAGTGATTGAGGTTTTATTAATGTTATATGCTACTTCATAAATAAATAAAATAAAATAAAATAAATTGTAAGTAGTATCCGAAAGATATTTGTGAGAATGTGATGTCGAAGTGAGTAGAGAAGTAATTGGGCCTGTATTAATGTTATATTTTTCTTAGCAAAAATAATTTTATAAGTGGTACCCAATTAAGTAATTGGGCGTATATTAATGTTATATTTCCCTTAGCAAAAATAATGTTATAAGTGGTACCCAATTAAATAATTGGTTTACTCATCTTCTTCACAATGTTAGATAGAGGTAATGGATGGAATTCTTAAATCATGATTACTTATGATACTACATGAATAATTTTTGTTTCAAAATGAGAAATTCAAAAAATTTAATGGATGAAATTCCTAATTGAACATGAATTTAAAACTAAGTGACTTGTTCTTGTCTCAATGTTATATACACTAATGAATTTAATAGTATTAGGTGTAATGTCTAAAATAAACATGACTTAGGTGTAATGTCTAAAATAAACATGACTTTGACAAGGGGATTTACAAAATTATTAGTGCATTATGTCAAAAAATAATGAATGACCATCCATACTACAAATTCATATCTTAAAAAAAAAATACATTAAAAATAAAAATAAAAATTTGTTAACCTTAAACCACATATTTTGAAAAAAATTAAATTACTTAAAAAATAAAAAACTAACAAACAAACATATTTTCAAAAAAAAAAAATTAAAAATCGTAAACCTAAATCAATTTTTTAAGAAAAATAATGAGTTTTCAAACATCAATAAAACTTAAACATAAAAATAATTTTCAAAACTTAATAATAATAATAATAATAAATTCATATAAAAAATATAAACTTTAAATTTTTCAAGAAATAAACTAGTTTTGTTGACTTCAAAACGTGAATAAGTTAACCAAACTAACTAATATTGATATTGAGAAGCTGAACTTATATTTATATTGACAAGCTAAATTGTGTTGTTGAATTGATATTCATATTGAGAAGTTGAACTGTGTTAGTAGTAGAAAATATAAAAATACTTAACTAATACAAAAATTTATATACAATATGAACAAGTATGAAAATTTTGAATTTACATAGAAATACTTAAATTTAATTTAATACAAAAATATATGTAAAAAATGAGAAAAATATGAAAACTTTAAATTCACACAGAAATACTTAACTTAATTTAATACAAAAATCTATGTAGAATATGAGCAAAGTATGAAAACTATGAATTCACACAGAAATGCTTAATTTAATTCAAATTTCATCCCTGAGTTATTCCATGTAAAAACAGAAACTAGTTAACATTGACATTGTTATTAGTACATTGTTATTAATCTCTATTTTAGAAACTGGTGATTTAATTATAATAATTGTAAATAATCTCCATTTTAGAAATGGTTTTCATTATAATAATTGTGCATAAGTTAACCAAACTAACATTGTTATTAATCTCCATTTTAGAAAATGATGTAATTATAAAAAATGATTTAAATATAGAAAATGTGAATAGGTTAACCAAAATAACATTGTTATTAATCTTCATTTTTGAAAATGATTTAATTATGATAATCGTGAATAAGTTAACTAAATTAACTAATATTTATATTGAGAAGTTTAACTGTGTTGCTGAATTGATATTTATATTGAACAGTTGAACTATGTTAGTAGTAGAAAATATAAAAATACTTAATTAATACATAAGCCTATATACAATTTGAGCAAGTATGAAAACTCACAAAAATACTTAATTTAATAAAAAAATTTATATACAATATGAGAAAAGTATGAAAACTAAAAACTTTGAATTCACATAGAAATAATTAACTTAATTTAATACAAAAATCTATGTACAATATGAGTAAAGTATGAAAACTCTGAATTCACATAGAAATACTTAATTTAATTCAAATTTTGTCCTTAAGGTATTCCATTCCAAAGTAAAAGGAACTCCATTTCGACCTCCTCTCCATAACAACCATCATCTTGTACGAAATATCAAAATCAAAATTCTTGAACCTTTAAAATGTTCAAACAAAAATACCAAAATCAAAATTCTTGGATATTTAAAAGCGTATTCAAATTGTGCCAACTTGGCCCCTTACCTGACCTCAGTGGAAAAATTTTGTGTCCGAGGGTAACAAAAATTTTAAAAGAGACTATTTATTCTCTTGAATTTTATTTCATCTTCTCATCCATTGTGTGCATCTATGGAATGTTTTGGAGGTGCATCCAGAGGAGAAAACTAGAGTTGACGAGACTAAAATGTCCCTTATAAAAACTTTCACCTTATGAAACAAATCTTTGGTTGTTGCAATCTACTCCTCAAGTTCAATCTTCCCTAGAGTAGGTATTTTCTTTCAATTTTCCTATTGCTCGATGATTTGAGTCTTCTATACTTTTACCATTGCCTGGACCTTAGTAATATTGGTTTCTATAGGGAGTAGGTATTTTCTGTCAATTTTCTTGTTGTTCGATGTTGAGAGTCTTCAACACTTTTACCACTCCTCGGATGTTGGTAATCTTGACATTATTATTAATCTCTTTTTTTAGAAAATGATGATTTAATTACAATAATTGTGAATAATATCTATTTTAGAAAATGATTTAATTATAATCATTGTGAATAAGTTAACCAAACTAACATTGTTATTAATCTCCATTTTAGAAAATGATTTAATTATAGAAAATGTAAATAAGTTAACCAAACTAACATTGTTATTAATCTCCATTTTAGAAAATGATTTAATTATAATAATCGTGAATAAGTTAACCAAACTAGCTAAATGACTTAATTATAATAATCGTAAACAAGTTAACCAAACTAACTAATATTTATATTGAGAAGTTGAACTATGTTAGTAGTAAAAAATATAAAAATACTTAATGATAGAATGGATTTGAAATAGATTGAAGAATCTGAAGTTTTAAATATATACGTTACTTCTCTTCAGAAAAGTCGTGTACATACGCTACTTTCCTCCAAATAAATCATGTACACATCCTGAAAGTGAAATTCCTATTATGCACATGCGAGTTACTTTGATTGGGACAACAACTCCTTGGTTGATTTCGCTTATGGCATTAAAATATCCTCGGTAATGGCCTGTGGTAATTAGGAGATCAAATTCCTATATAAGGAAGAGATATTAGAAGCCATAGGTATCTGTGTACAATTCATGAAGTCTTTATTAGCTTAACATTCTCTCTGATTAGCTGCGCAGCGAGAGCACGAGGAGGAGCAGATCTGGGTGATCTGAACATGCTTTATGAAGTTAATATTTTTTTAATGCTAGATCAATGAAGACTCATTGTTCTCATGATGAATTGAAATGTTTTGTATTGTTGGAGTAATGGAAGGCTAATGAATTCAATATGTTTTGTCTTAATGAAGAGCTAATAGTGGATTGTTTCAAATATCATTTGAATTTAGATATAATTAATGAATCTAATGTAAATATGTTGTAGATGTGTTTAGTATTTACATAGATTTGAATAGATATGGTTGTTCTCTTGACAGAATGTGTAAGGATATTCTATCTCATTTGAAGGTATATAGAGGACTATGTATGCAGAGACCACAGTAATAATGTTATGCAGAGATCTGATCTTTCTTTTATGTAGAGATTAGTATGTATTATTTTGAATTGATTATGGATCTCTTGGTGACATGGATTTGAGACAATGATTGTGATTAGAGTTTTGCAAAGATACTCTTGATACCATTTCAAAGATTTTATATGATTTGTTTATTATTGGCTTCTATGATAAAATATGCAAGGATATGCATATATTATGTAGAGATTGGTAAATTTCCTTGATAATGCAGAGATTTTGTATGGGATCTGGTCGTAGATTGTATTTTTTTATGCTGATTAGGTTAATTATTATATTAGGGTTTTTATATAGTAAATAATAATCACTAGATTAAATAGTGATAACTTCAGATTTTTAATGAGTATGTATTAAGCGAATTGTCTTATTGTTGTGCAATAAGCTTTATGTTGTTGTAATGGCATTGTTATGATTAGGCCATATTCCTATGGAAAGTGTAGGAATGTATTGGATATGTGGTGGAATAGAGAAATGGAAGCTCGAATTTGGATAAAAAACTAAAAAGATAAATAACCAAAAAGATGTTTAAAGTTTAACTAGATTTTAGATAACTAATGCAAATTTCCTGCCAAAATTTTGGGGTAAATAACCAAAAAGAGATATAAACTACCACAACACCACATTATATACTTCTAAAAATTTCTCAAATTTTTAGTAAATAATGCAAATGAGTAAATACCCAAAAAAAAAAAATTAAACTACAATAATACTATATTATATACTCTAAATAAGAATTTCCCATATTATAAAAACTAGGACACGAGAAATTCACTAACACCATAGTTTTAAATACCTATTATTAAATATTTTGAAGATTTAATGGTCACATATGCTAAAGTGTAAATATCCTTGAGGTCCAACATTTAATTGTCGCATATGCTAAAGTGTAAATATCCTTAACGTCCACATGGTTAAAAAAAATATTCTCTAAATTGTAAAGAATGGGATTTTTATTTTGAATTCGATAAATCATTTTCTCTTTTATTGGGAAAATGTGATGTATAAGTGAGTAGATAAGTGATTAAGGTTGTCTTAATGTTATATGTTCCTTTCACCAAAACAAAAAAAATTATAAGTAGTATCTAAAAGATATTTGTGAGAATGTGATGTTGAAGTGAATATCATAAATGTGATGTTGAAGTGAGTAGAGAAGTGATTATCACAAATGTGATGTTGAAGTGAGTAGCGAAGTGAGTAGAGAAGTAATTGGGCTTGTATTAATGTTATATGTCTTTTAGCAAAAATAATTTTATAAGTGGTACCTAATTAAATAATTGGTTTACTCATCTTCTTCACAATGTTAGATAGAAGTAATGGATGGAATTCCTAAATCAGGATTACTTATGATACTACGTGAATAATTTTTGTTTCAATATTAGAAATTCACAAAATGTAATGGATGAAATTCCTAAGTGAACATGAATTTGATACTAAGTGACTTGTTTTACAAAATGTAATGGTGAAATTCCTAAATGAACATGAATTTAAAATTAAGTAACTTTTTCTTATTTCAATGTTAAATAGACTAATGAATTGAATAATAATGAGTATAATTTCTAAAATAAGCATGACTTCGACAAAGTGATTTACAAAATTATTAGTGCATTATGTCAAAGAATAATGAATGACCATCCACACTACAGCTTCATATTTTAAAACAAAAATATTAAAAGCATTAAAAAAAATGTTAACCTTAAACCCTCATATTTTGAAAAAAAATAAAAACTTATGAATAAATAAAAAAAAAACAGATAAACATATTTTCAAAAAAATATATATATATATAATATATATATATATATATATATATATATATATATTATATCATATAAAAATTATAAACCTAAATCAAATTTTAAGAAAGATATGAGTTTCAAACATCAATAAAACTTAAACATACAAAAATATAAACTTAATAAATAATAATAATAATAATAATAATATAAAAAAATAAACTTTAAAATTTTTAAGAAATATACTAATTTTGTTGTCCTCAAATCGTGAATAAGTTAAGCAAACTAACTAATATTTATATTGAGAAGTTGAACTGTGTTGCTGAATTAATATTTACATTGAGAAGTTGAATTGTGTTGCTGAATTGATATTTATATTGAGAAATTGAATTGTGTTAGTAGTAGAAAATATAAAAATACTTAATTAATACATAAGTCTATATAGTATGAATAAGCATAAAAACTTTGAATTCACACAAAAATACTTAATCTTAATTTAATACAAAAATCTATATGCAATATGAGGAAAGTATAAAAACTAAAAACTTTGAATTCACACAGAAATAGTTAATTTAATTTAATACAAAATTCTATGTACGATATGAGCAAAGTATGAAAATTTTGAATTCAAACACAAATAGTTAATTTAATTCAAATTCCGTCCTTGAAATATTCCCTGTAAAAATAGAAACTAGTTACCATTGACATTGTTATTAATCTCTATTTTAGAAAATGATGCTTTAATTATAATAATTGTGAATAATCTTCATTTTATAAAATGATTTCATTATAATAATTGTGTATAAGTTAACCAAACTAACATTGTTATTAATCTCTATTTTAAAAAATGATGTAATTATAAAAAATAATTTAAATATAGAAAATGTGAATAACTTAACCAAACCAACATTGTTATTAATCTCCATTTTAGAAAATGACTTAATTATAATAATCATGCATAAGTTAACCAAATTAACTAATATTTATATTGAGAAGTTGAACTATGTTGCTCAATTGATATTTATATTGAGAAGTTGAACTGTGTTAATAGTAGAAAATATAAAAATACTTAATTAATAGAGAAGTCTATATGCAATATGAGCAAGTATGAAAATTGAATTCACACATAAATACTTAATTTAATACAAAATCTATATACAATATGAGTAAAGTATGAAAACTAATATAAAAATTAAAATTAAAATTAAATAAAAAAAAATCATACAGAAATACTTAACTTAATTTAATACAATAATCTATGTACAATATGAACAAAGTATGAAAACTCTGAATTCTTACAGAAATACTTAATTTAATTCAAATTATGTCCTTGAGGTATTCCATTCCAAAGTAAAATTAACTCAATTTCGACCTTCTCTCCATAACAAACATCATCATGTATGAAATACCAAAATCAAAATTCTTGAATCTTTAAAATTGTGTTCAAACAGAAATACCAAAATCAAAATTCTTGAATCTTTAAAGTGTGTTCAAACCATGCCAGCTTGGCCCCTTTCCCGACCCCAGTGGAAAATGTTTGCATCCGACGGTAGCAGGAATTTTGGAAAGAGACTATTTATTCTCTTGAATTTGATTTCATCTTCTCATCCATTGTGTGCATCTATGGAACGTCTTGGAGGTACATCCAAAGGAGAAAACTAGAATTGACGAAACTAGAACATCCCTTGTGCAAACTTTCACCTTATGAAACAAATCTTTGGCTGCCGCAATCTACTGCTCAAGTTCAATCTTCCTTGGAGTAGGTATTTTCTTTTAATTTTCATGTTTCTCGATTCTCCAAGTATTCTATACTTTTATCACTTCTTGGACCTTAGTAATCTTGGTTTCTATAGGGAGTAGGTATTTTCTTTGAATTTTCTTGTCGCTCGATCTTGAGAGTCTTCAATACTTTTACCACTCAAATGTTTGTAATCTTGACATTGTTATTAATCTCTATTTTAGAAAATGACGATTTAATTATAATAATTATGAATAATCTCTATTTTAGAAAATGATTTAATTATAATGACTGTGAATAAGTTAACCAAACTAACATTGTTATTAATCTTCATTTTAAAAAATGATGTAATTATAGAAAATAATTTAATTATAGAAAATGTGAATAAGTTAACCAAACTAACATTGTTTTTAATCTCCATTTTAGAAAATGATTTAATTATAATAATAGTGAATAAGTTAACCAAACTAAATAAATGACTTAATTATAATAATCATGAACAAGGTAACCAAACTAACTAATATTTATATTGAGAAGCTGAACTTATATTTATATTGAGAAGTTGAATTGTGTTGTTGAATTGATATTTATATTGAGAAGTTGAACTGTGTTAGTAGTGGAAAATATAAAAATACTTAACTAATTTAGAAGTTTATATACAACATGGACAAATATGAAAACTCTAAATTCACACAAAAATACTTAAACCTAATTTAATAAAAAATCTATGTGCATTATGAGAAAAGTATGAAAACTCTGAATTCGAATAGAAATACTTAATTTAATTTGAATTCTGTCTATGAGGTATTCCATTCCAAAGTAAAATGAACTCCATTTAGACCTCTCCATTACAACCATCATCATGTATGAAATACCAAAATCAAAATTCTTGAATCTTTAAACGCGTCTTCAAACCGAAATACCAAAATCAAAATTCTTGAATCTTTAAAAGTGTGTTTAAATCGTGCCATCTTGGCCCCTTACCAACCCTGGTGGAAAAATTTTGTGTCCGATGGTAGCAGGAAATTTGGAAATAGATTATTTATTCTCTTGAATTTGACTTCATCTTCTCATCCATTGTGTGCATCTATGGAACATCTTGGAGGTGCATCCAAAGGAGAAAACTGGAGTTGACGAGACTAGAACGTCTTTTACGCAAAATTTCACCTTATGGAACAAATATTTGGCTGCTATAATCTCCTGATCAAGTTCAATCTTCCCTGGAGTAGATATTTTCTTTCAATTTTCCTGTTGTTCGATGCTCTGAGTCTTCAATACTTTTACCATTGCTTGGATCTTAGTAATCTTGGTTTCAATTTTCCTGTTGCTCGATGCTCTGAGTCTTCTATACTTTTACCACTGCTTGGACCTTAGTAATATTAGTTTCTATAGGTTGTAGGTATTTTCTGTCAATTTTCTTGTTGCTCAATGCTAAGAGTCTTCAATACTTTTACCACTGCTTGGACGTTAGTAATCCTAACATTGTTATTAATCTCTATTTTAGAAAATGATGATTTAATTATAGTAATTGTGAATAATCTCCATTTTAGAAAACTATTTTATTATAATAATTGTGAATAAGTTAACCAAACTAACATTATTATTAATCTCCATTTTAGAAAATGATGTAATTATACAAAATTTAAATAAGTTAACCAAAATAACATTGTTATTAATCTCCATTTTAGAAAATGATTTAATTATAATAATCGTGAATAAGTTAACCAAACTAACTAAATGATTTAATTATAATAATCATGAACAAGTTAACCAAACTAACCAATATTTATATTGAGAAGCTAAACTTATATTTATATTGAGAAGTTGAACTGTGTTGCTGAATTGATATTTATATTGAGATGTTGAACTGTGTTAGTAGTATAAAATATAAAAATACTTAATTAATACATAAGTCTATATACAATATGAACAAGTATGAAAACTCTAAATTCACACAGAAATACTTGAACTTAATTTAATACAAAAATCTATGTACAATATGAGCAAAGTATGAAAACTTTGAATTCACACAGAAATACTTAATTTAGTTCAAATTTCGTCTTTGAGGAATTCCATTCCAAAGTAAAATCAACTTCATTTCGACCTCTCCATAATAAAAATCATCGTGTGCGAGATACCAAAATCAAAATTCCTGAATCTTTAAAATTGTGTTCAAACTGTGTTGGCTTGGCCCCTTACCCAACCTTGGTGGAAAATTTAATTTTTGTGTGTGACATTAGTAGGAAGTTTGGACAGAGACTATTTATTCTCTTGAATTTTACTTTGTCTTGTCATCCATTGTGTACATCTATGGAATGTCTTGGAGGTGCATCTAGAGGAGAAAATTGGAGTTGACGAAACTAGAACATCTATTTACATCAACTTTCACCTTATGAAACAAATCTTTTGTTGTTGAAACCTACTGCTCAAGTTCAATCTTCCCTGGAGTAGGTATTTTCTTTCAATTTTCTTGTTGCTCAATGCTCTGAGTCTTCAATAATTTTATCACTGCTTGGACCTTAGTAATATTGGTTTCAATTTTCTTGTTTCTTGATGCTCTGAGCCTTCAATAATTTTACCACTGCTTGGACCTTATTAATCTTGGTTTCTATATGGAGTAGGTATCTTCTTTCAATTTTCTTGTTGCTCGATGCTCTGAGTCTTAAATCCTTTTACCAATTCTTGGACATTAGTAATCCTTGTTTCTATAGGTATCTTCTCTGGGGCTTTTGTCTCATCGGTGCGACCCTGGTGGAAAATGTTTGCTCCAAGGGTCCAATCGTCCAACGGTAGCAGGAAGTTTGGACAGAAACTATTTGTTCTCTTGAATTTTATTTCATATTTTCATCCATTATGTGCATCTATGGAACATCTTGGAGGTGCATCCAAAGGAGAAAACTGGAGTTGAGGAGATTAAAACGTCCCTTTAGGCCAACTTTCACCTTATGAAATAAATCTTTGAATGTTGCAATCTACTGCTCAAGTTCAATCTTCCCTAGAGTAGGTATTTTCTTTCAATTTTCTTGTTCCTTGAGGCTCTGAGTCTTCAATACCTTTACCACTGATTGGACCTTAATAATATTGGTTTCTATAGGGAGTAGGTATTTTCTTTCAATTTTATTGTTTCTCGGTGCTCTGAGTCTTCAATACTTTTACCAATGCTTGGACCTTAATTATCTTGGTTTCAATTTTCCTGTTACTCGATGCTTTAAGTATTCTATACTTTTACCACTGCTTGGACCTTGATAATGTTGGTTTCTATAGGGACATTTTTTTTCAGAGGAATAAAACACAAACTTTATATTATGAAATACAAGTGAGTTACATCATTATTGTTTCTATTTTTACCAGACTATTATGTTATGAACATAGAAATTACTATCTCGCTTTTTATCCTTGTGAGTTTCTCCTTTTTACATAAGTCTATATGTCCAACAAAATACCCTCTATGTATAGTGACTTACATTTCTAAATTAAAAAATAAAAAATAAAAACAATACAATGTTTCCATCATTTTGAAAACTTGTTTTGTCTTCTAGAAATACCATGTCATGTCTTCTAGTAGTAATATGTCTTCTAGTAATAATCTATGTTGTCAGCATTGGTGAGGATGTCCTACTCATAAACAGTGAAGAAAACCTTACCTAGAACCACAATGATGCCCCTTTTGTATAGGATGTCTTCGATCGTGTTTTGTTCTATATATATGTTTTGGAAAGAGATGTCCTAGAAGGTGCTTATCAGTGCCTTGATGTGTGACATCCAGATTGACAAAATTGGAGCATTAAAATCTTTATAATCCTTTACCGAGTCTATAATACCCTTTGTGTCACCATAAATTTCTAGATGATATATGTCCAACCATTTTTCCATTAAAAGGATGCCCCATAATGCAATGATTTTTTCCTTACTATTTGTTCCTGTAACCCCCTCCCACTAGTAGTGATAGAAATGGCTAGTTTCAATTATGATGTATGCACCACAGCCACATTTTCTCTACTTGCAAACCCCATAAAAAAAAAGGGAATTTTATGTTAATATTTTCTATTTGGGTATTCTTTCTTGGGTGTTTTTGTCTTGGTTCCACATTCTTCATAGTTTGCCACCGATTGAAGAGTGGCTTCCCATACCACTTTCTCTTTTGAGTCAAAAAATTTAGAGTTTTTCAACCTCCAGATAGTCCATATAATGAATAATGGAAGGTAGCAATGTGATGACTATTTTTAAATCCAACGTCCCATACATTTTTCCAATGTAATGTGTACCTTCAATGTGACAATGTTTAGTGTGTCCAACACTCCATCCCATACTACCCTTGCAAAAGGACATCTTATCAGTAGATGATTTGCGTCCTTAGCTTCCATTTTTCACATGTGACAAATATTGGGCCCATTGAATCCCCTATGTTGTAGTTGATCCCATGTGAGGATAGGGCCATCAATGGCCAACCACCTGAAACATATGGTTTTCAGAGGTATTCCCTGCTTCCAAGCAATATTGAGCCATTTATAACTTGTGTAGCTTACGTTTGATTTTATAATATTTGGATATATCTCTTTTACCATTGGTTATTTTTTCTTATACCTTCCATCCCATATCATCCTATCCTCCCTTTCTGTAATGCATATTCGTGTTGCTTGTAATTTGTTGGTATGTGTTTCCCAATCAATTGCTTGATTGCCAATGAAGCCCAAATATGTCACCCTGTACCAATTTTGTATGAATTTTAATTGATTGTGGTCCTTCTTCATCTGAGATATGTGTGATGGTATTCTTACAGAGGTAGAAAATAAAAATTAAACGAAGATTCCTATTCTAGAAGCCTTGTGGTTGATATCTAATATGAAGTGGTTGAGATTGGGCTGAAGCTCCCTTTATCCTATACCTCCTTCCTACTATAGTGGATCCATTCCACTCATTGTGGATTTCTCTCCTCCCTTCATGGATCTCTCAACTTCGAATCTGATGCAAGTGCATTAGGCCGAACACATAAAAATGATAAGTAATTAAAGTCAGACCAAGAGTCTAGCAATGTGATGGATTGATCACATGTCAAGACTAGAACATTTTAAAGTTTATTTGTGAAAAATTTTTGATATTCAGTTAAGATTAGTTAGGAATATCTAGTTAAAATAAATGATTTTATAGTTAGGGCTAAGGGAAATTGTTTCACATCCATTCTTGAACAATTGTTTTTAGTTTTGGAGAGAGGAGGAACATTTTTGGGGGCTGGAAGTTTTGGGTTTGAGAGAGGGGTATGTTTTTTTTTTTTTCTCTGTGGGAGGTTGAAGTTGACTGGATGACATTTCTTAGACCAGTATTCTTTTTTATCATCAAATCAAAATTTGTAAGTGTGTGTGAGACAGTTATTTGCATACGTGCTTGTGAGGTCTGTGAATCGTAATATTAATATCTGGAGATTGAAATTGATTTGGTATTTAGATTTTTGTGTTGAATGAGGAATTCATGCACTGTATTTTCTTTGGTAATTACATTTAAATGAGAACCTAGAGAATCACATTTCAATTAATCTTCTAATCCAGTGATTTTGCATCCAAGATTGTGTATTGGAAAGAGTCATTTACATTACAGATTTGAGAATACATAGCACTCTGTATCAAGCCAACAGAAGAAAGAAAAAAATTGTAAGGGAAAATCGTCATAAAATTTACAGGTCAATTTCTTATCAATGGATGACGAAATTCAAAATTATGGCATTTGGGTTTTGTGCAAAGAAGATTCTATTTGGTAACTCTCAAGCAATTTTCCAAAACAATCGTTGGTTGGGGAGTTACAAAGGGATATTTAAACTGTCTTTTTACAGACTGCGTGGCCGGGAAAACCGATTCATTGTTTCCCCTGTACCAGCATTGTGGTTTGCTAACATAGAAACAATTTTTTGTTCCCCCTGTACCAGCTCTATGGTTTACTGAGATAACAAAAATTTGTTGTTCCCCCTGTACCAGCACTATGGTTTGCTAGGATAGCAATGATTTGTTGTTCCCCCTATACCAGCACTATGGTTTGCTGACATAGCAAAGATTTGTTGTTCCCCCTATATCAACATTGTGTGTGGCTAAGATAGTAGCCATCACAAACCTTCCTACAAGTACAATGCACTTAGATTCAGGTTGCCATTTTAGACTTTTGAACTATACTTACATGCTATCCAAATATCCATTATATTTCTTTTGATTGCAAGGGTTTGGACTTAGGATCATTGCAAGGAGGCTTCCAACGTCAAGGCCTGATTTTAATTCTCCTTTTATTCATTATGAATACAGATACTCTTTTCTTTACCAAATACATTTGTTATGATGTTTATTGTAAGATTCCTTGATCGCTTACATAGTTTATGGTTGAATCATTAATGTGGTATATGCTTTTGATCACTTGTTTGTTTCTATCTTTGAAGGTCTATTCTTGGAGCATCAAGAGAGAAAGGTTGAAATCTACAAAGGACAACAACGAGGATCATCATCAAGAAATTTGGAAAACAATATGAGCTTTGCATCCTATTTATATTTGTGATTTAATGATAAATTAGGGAATATTTTCATATGTTTGTCTGTTTATTTTTAGACTTGGTTTCCAAGTCTAGGGAGATTTGTCATGTTTGAAAGATAAGATTTTTCCACCAAAAATTGCTACACAAGTCTTTGAAACGGACGTAAATTTCCACAGAATGGCTTGAAAGATACATCTGATAACCAGCGAAATCATCCTTATAGAACTCATCTTGATTACTTTAGGAATGTGGCTTAGAATATCATAAATTACCACAAAATAGACTTCTGGAATGGCCTCAAGTAAGAATATCTGAACCTCGGGAACATGTCTCATAAAGAGATTAAATTACCAATAAAGTATCCTTAGAAATTATCAAGGAGTACCTCAAATAGTCTAAGATTAGGGCACACAAAAAAAATCCTCAAACAATCTCAGATTCACCACAAATGGGCCCTAAATCCATCTGCAACAAGCCACGGAATAGGCCTTTCAACTAGCAAAAATACTCCACAAAAAAGCTATAAATATTAAGCCAAAATGTCTCATAAATTTCAATGAGCCAATGTTATTGATGCACTTAAGACAGAGCCAAACAATGTCTCTATAGAGATCAATTTGTCCTTATGATGTCTCAAAACATGAGCTTGAATTCGCCCTAAGATATGCTAAAAAATTATTTAGTTTAGAATTCAAATCCTCCTCAAAGATGCCTTAATATAGGATCAACAAATAGTAGCCTTAAGTAGCCACAAAGATAGGCTTCAAAAAAACCAACACGCAGCCTCATCTTTTGTGCAAACATCCCACATATTTTCTCTAAAATCACCACGATATGCCTACTGCAATGGTCTCCCAAATAAGATCGAGTAGGCCTCATAACAATGCCACAAGGGTGGTCCGAAATTTCCTCAGGATGGCCTTAGAACATGCCGATAAAGTGCCTCGGGAACCTCAGGATGTGACCTTCCACAAACTAAAATTCTCCTCAAAAAAGGGGATGAAACTCTACCTCAGAGGGACCCAAATTACCTCATAATATTCTTTATGACCCAATGAAGAGCCAGTAACAAAATATAATCATTAAATTCCCGAACTATCTCCAAAAACATGGCTTGCTCCTTTGGATAGACATGACAAAACTGTGCCTCAAAAATATAGAACTTGTGTCAAATTGTGTGCTAGAGACAATCCAAATGGAAGGAAAATGAGACTTTTATGTCTCATAAATTTCAGTGAGCCAATGTTATTGATGCACTTAAGACAGAGCCAAACAATGTCTCTATAGAGATCAATTTGCCATCATGATGTCTCAAAACATGAGCTTGAATTCACCCTAAGATATGCTAAAAAATTCTTTAGTTTAGAATTCAAATCCTCCTCAAAGATGCCTCAATACAGGATCAACAAATAGTAGCCTTAAGTAGCCACAAAGATAGGCTTCAAAAAAACCAACACGCGGCCTCATCTTTTGTGCAAACATCCCACATATTTTCTCTAAAATCACTACGATATGCCTACTGCAAGGGTCTCCCAAATAAGATCGAGTAGGCCTCATAACAATGCCACAAGGGTGGTCCGAAATTTCCTCAGGATGGCCTTAGAACATGTCGATAAAGTGCCTCGGGAACCTCAGGATGTTACCTTCCACAAACTAAAATTCTCCTCAAAAAAGGGGATGAAACTCTACCTCAGAGGGACCCAAATTACCTCAGAATATTCTTTATGACCCAATGAAGAGCCAGTAACAAAATATAATCATTAAATTCCCAAACTATCTCCAAAAACATGGCTTCCTCCTTTGGATAGACATGACAAAACTATGCCTCAAAAATATAGAACTTGTGTCAAATTGTGTGCTAGAGACAATCCAAATGGAAGGAAAACGAGACTTTTATGTCTCATAAATTTCAGTGAGCCAATGTTATTGATGCACTTAAGACAGAGCCAAACAATGTCTCTATAGAGATCAATTTTTCCTCATGATGTCTCAAAACATGAGCTTGAATTCGCCCTAAGATATGCTAAAAAATTCTTTAGTTTAGAATTCAAATCCTCCTTAAAGATGCCTCAATACATGATCAACAAATAGTAGCCTTAAGTAGCCACAAAGATAGGCTTCAAAAAAACCAACACTCAGCCTCATCTTTTGTGCAAACATCCCACATATTTTCTCTAAAATCACCACGATATGCCTACTGCAAGGGTCTCCCAAATAAGATCAAGTAGGCCTCATAACAATGCCACAAGGGTGGTCTGAAATTTCCTCAGGATGGCCTTAGAACATGCCGATAAAGTGCCTCGGGAACCTCAGGATGTGACCTTCCACAAACTAAAATTCTCCTAAAAAAAGGGGATGAAACTCACCTCAGAGGGACCCAAATTACCTCAGAATATTCTTTATGACCCAATGAAGAGCCAGTAACAAAATATAATCATTAAATTCCTGAACTATCTCCAAAAACATGGCTTGCTCCTTTGAATAGACATGACAAAACTATGCCTCAAAAATATAGAACTTGTGTCAAATTGTGTGCTAGAGACAATCCAAATGGAAGGAAAACAAGACTTTTTTGTATTGGTCAATGACACTTCTAGATGGGCAATCCAACTTGACTCAAGGAGGGATCTGACCTCAAAATTAAATTCAAAATTTTAGAGCCAAAACAAAATATCGTAAGAGGTCAACATGATTTCCAAAATCAATTAATTACTTTTACCTTGACCATGTCTTCTTTTGCAAGAAAAATTTACTAGGACAAGCCCATCATTAATTTAATTTAATTTTTGAAATGAAAATTCCACAAATTAAACAATCTATAGCTTGCTTGCAATATCTTCTTTGGGGCTTCTTAACCACAAAATGAGGCTCCAACTTTTATCGGGCATATCTCCTCAACCGTGAGGAGTTATGAGGTGTGCCACCTATCGTTAAAATCATCATTATAAGGAGAATCAAATGAATATGGCCTTGAGCCTAAAAACATTAATACTCCTTGTCGTTTTTGTCACTAAAAGTGAATATTATTTTAGTTACTGTTTGGATTGACATCAATGACAACCAAATATCAACAACCTGAAGCAGACTTAGAGTTTACTTTTGAAGAGCTTCTTGAGAAAAATTTGGACCAGTTTGTTGGAGCAGTTTCTTGAAAGCACATTGATGCAAATTTGGAAACATTTGAGCAAAATTGAAGACATTCTTTGAACAAACTTGAAGACATTTTTTAGCAGACTTGAAGATACCTTTATTCAAGAAAACTTTGGAGAAAACCTTGAAGAATCCTTGAAGAAGACCTTGGAGATCATTTTCAAGTAGATTTTGAAGACTTCTTGGAGTAGGAGTGAACCCACTTACATGACATCTTGAAGCAGTTTTTTGGTAAAAAATTTTGAATTATATTTGAAGTGTTTGTATAGGTTGGAGCCTAAGAGGATTGGTGTCCTCATATACACTAGGTTTGTGCCCGGATTTGATTAAGAGGATTGGTGTTCTCATTCAAGGTTGGAGCCTTGAAGAACTAAAGCATTTGTAAAGGTTGGATCCTTGTAAGAATTGAAGTTTTTGTAATGGTTGAAGCCAAAATTTGAGGATTGGTGTCCTCATTATTTGAATTATATTAACATAGACTATTTTTATTTTGTTTCTTGTGTTCTAATATATTTGTGCTTCGTAATATGAAAAATATTAACTTGCATAGTATACAAATTAAAAGAAATATTGATTGATCCCCCTCTCAATATTTCCAACAAAGAATAAGTGAATTGAATAACTATTTCATTTCAAACTATCCTTCCATGTTTAGTTTGAATGACTTAGTTTGTAGAAACCCTTGTCAGGCCATCAAAATATCTAATTAATTTAATATTGTGTTGTTGACTTATCTTTTATCGTTGGGAGTTGTAACTTTTAAGATGTTAGCATTTGAAAATAAGTGGCCTAACATGGGTAGTCATGTGAATTTATCCTCAACATTTCAATAATTGTAGAACCCTAGATATTAGAATGGCATGTTGGAGAAATCATGTTCTTAGTTTTGAAGTAAACTTGGTTGGCTAAGCTTGATAGTTTCACTAAATATTATAATATAATGAGTTGGATAGGATTTTACTTTCTTAGGGAGTTAGGTTGGTCACCTACTATTCGGATCCATTGATGAAGTTAGTTGTGTTAATTGTAACTACCTCCATGTTATAGATTGTATAAATAGAGATGAATTTGAATGTAATTATTGTTATTGGTTAAAAAATCATAAATTAAAACACTACTTGTTATAGATTCTATGATTAATTTTCTACTTTTGCTTCTTGCATGGGTCCATGCTTGTAAACTATTAATATTATAGTTTATTGGATACACTATTGTTATCCAAATTTATTGTGTTCTTTAGATTATAACATTTGTTTCATTGCTTGATAACATTAATTGTGGACTTGCACATTAGTTGTAGTGATGTATTGATGTTGAGTGAGGAGGACATTAGTGAATAGTGGGAGAGGAAGGTAGAAAATTATTTGAAAAATTATTCCAAGCCAAACAACTAACCCTTTTGTAGTATAGGGCATGATTTTTTTCACAAAAAATCATGAGAAGTTTGTAGAATCCATCCTTTAAGAGACTAAAAATCTTGTCGATGCATTTTATCATGAACAATTGAATAGAAGATGAAACACTGCTATCAAAATTTATCAATAGAGATGAAACAAATTTATTAGAACAAGTGATTAAATAATGCACATGCCTACGCTATGAAAAAGGGAGATTCTATGATGACCTACATAATAGATTCCTTCACACTATAACAACCTTATTGTATAAATTTCTCATTGAAAAAGGATTAAAATACAATATGGAAGCATCATATTCCTGAGAACTCTAACTTGTATCAATCGGAAGAACAAACAAGAGTGGGATTGTATCTTGACAAAATGAACATGATGCCATGATCACCATTGTAGGATAAGATCAAACTAGGGTTGGTAGGGGGGTAACTACTCATGATATGCCTCTTTAATGAAAAAAACCCCTATCTAACTCATGTTGAAGAAGAAAGTGACTAGTGGAAAATGCAAGCATGCCAAGAAAAGAAAGGTGCAAACATTGGTGAGAAAACTAAGATAATATATATTTGATGAGGGAACGATTGAAACATGAATGGAATATAAAAAAATTGTTGACTTATAGAAGATCGAATGAAACAAAACCTAAATAATAACATTAGAAGAATTTTGAGGTATCACGAATAAACATGGGAAGAAAATCCGACGTCAGAATATGGCAGAACGGATAAAATCAGAAAACCTGTCTGAAGTTAAACATATTTTTTTGCTTTTTTTTTTTAATCCCAATGGTCGTCAGATATCAGATGGGAATTTCTTTACTATTAGATATCTTACAACCATCGGGATTTTAAATCAAATGTAATAATACAATAATTATATGAGTAATTTGGTATTAGAGCATGATTTGAAAAAACAAAAATCATTATAAACCCTGCATCAAACATAAACACATAGTGGAGCAGATCATTAACCAAGTAGGGGCGTTTAAGCAGGGCATGAGGCCACGAGGGAATTCAACAACGCGAGGGAAGGTGGTGGCACAAAGGCACATAAGCACTGACAAATGTGGCAATAAGGTCTTATCTTTCTATCAATGAAGGCTCCCTCTTTCTATTGCATAGATACAGACATCATTCAAGGTCTTCTTCTACTCATTGATAATAACGATAGATTCTTTAATAATGGGTAGAACTGCCTGTATGGTTGGTCGTATAGGTAGTGAAACCTAGTTGTTATGGAAACTTAGTTTTGTATCAATATTTAACTTCTATGATGCCTTAGCTTCTTCTCTGAACATGGGAAATTTATTGGAAAAAACATCATTGTTCAATCTAATAACAATTCCCAATTCCAAACAACAAAACATAGATCAATATTGTAGCATTACATTTCGATCTATTTTTTGTCCAAGGTACAATAAAATGCAGCAATATGTTGGCTTGGATTTGAAGAGTTTAAGTTGTGGGATATGATTTGATGTTAAACTCTTCAAGAAGATAGAGGCAGGGGGGAAGAGGCTTTGTTCATCCATGAAAATTGTCGTTCTCCTCCCACAAAGTCTTGTCATCCATGAAAATCGCAAAGTCCTCCTCCCACAATTTTCAACCAATGAACCAATAGTCAATATAGTAGTGCAATTTAGCCCTTCTCTTAGGGAATATGTGGGCCAATGGAAATTGTAGGACCAAAAGGCTTTCCTAGAAGCTTGGATCCGGTGGAGGCACTCTTTGTTGGATTTTTCCATCGGTTGGTTACCTACTTAGGTTTATATCTTCTGCTCATTGTTTCTTTCTTCTCTTGAGCCGAAACTTTGGACCTCAAGAGGGTTGGTTCGAATTATTGTAAGCTTCGTTTGAGAAATGTGGAATTTGCAGCAACCGACAACTAGTTTGTTTAGATTTTAACACAAAAATGGTTTAAAATGATAAATTTGTATGTTTAGAAGGTCGAGTCTAGTCCAAAAATATCCAAAACGTCTTTGTAAAAGGTAAAAAGATGTTTCATTTCTGATATCTAATACATTTATTCACTGTTATTTGTTATTTAAAAAAACCATTCTTGGTTCCATTGACCTTGGTTGGCATTATAAAGGGTCGCTCATATCCCTCACCCCTTTTGACACCTTCTCCTTTCTACATCCATAGGACAAGAATTGTTGACGACTTAACCCATTGCGCCATTGTACTAGATCTCACCTTTGGAAAACTATAGGTACCTTCACTTGAAGAAATAGAGGCAATAAGGTTGCTTTAGACTGAACATAGATAAAATTATGGTTATCTAGCATAAGTAAGATCTCTCTAAATAAGAAAGCAATAATCAATAAATTATCCTGGTGTGCCTATCGCCATTACTCACACCATTTTCCTAAGCTCCCTCAGTTTAGAGATGTCCTTGTTTCTTATTGCGCAAACTAAACTACACCAACTATCACACCTACATTAAGACCTAGACCTGCCCTCTCCCTATAGAACTTAATAAAGGATGGTGGAAAGGAAAAAAGGAAAAATCCCATGCCATCATCAATCAAATGTTACTTTGTTTGCACCAAATAATTTGCAGAAGTAGATGAAAAAATTAAATAGTAATAAATCTATCCATGAGGCATGATGCTTGTTTATGTGTGTACGTAATGTTGCCAGGTTGAAGAAGTACATAGCTCAATTTACATTGGTTCTTTCAAAAATCATTCCCTTTGGAGGTGATATCTCAAATGTAAATTTTATTCATGCGGTAGATATACCATGTTTGGATGAGAATAAAAAGGAGGTTTATGACTTGAATGGAGAGCTTGTAATACATATTGATGATACTAGATTTATATCTAAATATTTGGCTTCACAAAGCCCAAAAAATGTATTTTAAGGAAAACATTTAAGCAACCAGATTTCATAGGCACATTCAGTGTCATATTTTCTATAATGGTTATGTAGTCAAAGGTAAATTTCTTATTAACAGAAGATTACCATGTAAAACAATCCATTTTCGAGAGTCGATGATCAAAGTTGAAAGAGATGAAAATTATGTCTATTACCCAAGTATCAACTCCTTGGAAATATGTGGAACCAGCTATAACTTGATCAAAACATCCCTGTCAATACATTTGATCTCATTTCTTACTTATGGAGGGGTTCCAAAATATTTCTTCATTGAGCTTGTAATCAATGCTATAGAAAAAATTTAGAATGAACTTAAAGATGAAACAAAATCTTGGACAATTGTAAAGAAATATAGAGATTTAGATGATGACCACATATGTCTTAGAATTTCATCATGTGGAATTCCTTTTCCTGAATGAATTCTTATTGGATTGGCCAGAACCACCCCTGGGTTACCATGAATGAAATGTGAAGCAACGACCTCAAAATAGGTATCTAGCGTAAGCACATACTCCTAAGGGTGATGCAAGGGAAAATATATTTCCAGTTATAAACATGGAGTTGAATTGAGTTTACCCAGAACTAGGTTGTTAGTTAGGCCCTTGATGCCAATAGGAAAAGCGTATAATACCACCAGCAAGCGAAATATTCCCATGCTAATGGTAAAATAAACTAATAATTAAATATAAGGCTATTATATGTGTTGCATTACCGGTACCTTTATGTGTTGCATTTCACATGGTATTCAAACATTTATCATCATTTGATGTCCAATACTTGTATCCATTTCACTTGAATGAATCGACTTATCTATGTGAATCCATTTCTAGCTTTGTTTGATCCCTATTGACTCAATCATAAAATACAAGCTCCTAGGGACCTCTTGATCAACTTGGAGCTTTATTGAAGTGTTTATGCTCTAATTTCCATTATTGGTGTAGCGTTTATCTATTATTAGTCATAATTCACATTTATAGTATGGTTGGCACTTATTTGTGGCTCTTTCTCTCATGTCCTCTGGCTCATGAATAGTATGGTTTTTAGGCATCATATAACTAAATGAAAGACTCATTATTCATATGACCAGCCTTCCTTAAAAGCTTATATGAATCCTATATTCCAAAGGTTACTTTAAACATGCATTCTTAATCTTTCACACAATCATCTAATTATTTGTATCCTAAATTTAGCTTGCAACATGATCGAATGCATTCCTTCATCATTTTCAAGGTATTGTTTCTATGCAATATGAAATATATATTGACCCTACCATAATTCCTCTTCCAAGATCCTTCCAAGCTGATGACTCTTACAGGATCACGATGATCCATATTAGCAAAATGACTTCCTCTAACATAATCTTAGACATTGTATGGATGAATATTTATGCAAAATGGTCCCCAATATTTTTATTCTTAAAAGACTAGATGATTACATACTAAATAAAGATGTTGAATTCTCTTTAGGGCTCTTCTAGCCTTTCGTCCTTTCTAAGACAGCCTGTAGCACTTACTGCAATTTCAGACATGAGGTAAACCTATACTTCCATATTAAAATATTTTTTTTTTCTTTGATACACATGCCTAAGACATAACGTGAAGTTTCTATATAAATTTATACATATGTTAGTAGTGGTTTTCTTATTAATATAATGATGTAAAATTGTGGATGAATTGCTCGATTTTTTTTAATGTGTCATAATGAACTTTCAAGATATCATAATATTTAAAAGAAAGTATTTAACTCACTAAACATCCCCTCTTATGTAAAAAATGAAAAAAATTATTGATCTAAAATGTTTCATAAAATTCAAATATTTGAATTTGTATAGCTAAGGATGGTGGAATAAAATTACAAACTACACTTATTTGATAAACAGGGTGACAAGGGGAAGGCACTAGCCTTAGAACAATCCACAAATTCTCTTGAGGAACTACTTAGTGAAGAAGCAATTTTTTTTTCCATCGATATGATCCAAACAATAAAGAAGCTTCAAATGAAAGTAAACAAGAAACTCGGTTGGTTAATTCTGATTGAGATGAAGATAAAAGAGATAAGAGGCCAAATCAAAACCGTGATGGGCCAAATTCATCACTATGGGGTGAGAAACTCATTTAATTATCCCATTTATTTATTTCTGATTTTAATTATCTCATCCTTCATAAAAAATAAAAATAAAAATATTAAAAAAAAAAAAAAAAAAAAAAACCTCTTATTTTACAAGAGTTTTTTAGGAAGAATGATCCTCATGCTACAACTATGGGGGATAGTGTTGGTAGCAACTAATGCTCCACCTGTGAGTGACACATTGGTCACTAAGGCTAGTACACTCATTGAACCACACACACCAAGATCTACACCCCTTGAACAACATATGACAGGATCTTCACGTGATGTTGTGGATACATAGCATGATCCCATCACATAAATTGAAGTGAGATTTCTTGGATCTTCCTATGTTACTATCACTAGAACACTATCGATTACTTTTTTGGTATAATATGACCACATCCCCATGAAATTAAAGAAACATCTAGGTATTTAAGAAGTGTTTTAAATACTAAGTGTAATCTAATTGTAATTAACATATAGTATGTGATTATTTTAAACTAATGATAATATCATTTTGCAGGAAATGATGTATTCTTTAGGAATTTGTATGATCTAATCTTGGAAATATTTAGGCCCACCATTCACACAAAATAGAAATCCCAAAGTTCCAAGTTGAAGGATGAACTTCAACAAGATGGTTGGCCTATTCGGTGAGGGTACCTTCAACAAAATTGGAGTTACCTCGAAAGCAGGCTTACATTTAAAACACCAATGGAACCAATATAGGTGTCATTTGGAAAGGACTAGGTTATATGAGCACCCTCCAGCGCTTCCAGAGAGGGAGTGGAAATCCCTCATGGTAGATGCAAATGAGGAGGCGCTTTGAAAAGAAAGGAAAACATCACTCGGACCAGGAAGGTATGAGTCACTTTTAATAATGTAATTATGGTGCTTTATCATCATCGTGTCATCTAATTAAGTTTTTCAGTATTTTCAATATAGTCTCCCAGGTACATCCAAAGCCACAATGGCTAGAATATCTAAGCATGGGAAGTATCATCTTGGCTCGAGTGGCTACTCAAAACTGACTGCAAAATTTGTAAGTATAAGAAAAAATTGCATCCAAACTATAAATTATAATGATTTTAATTTAATATCACAGAAGAAGAAAAATTCATGTTCTTGTGAAAAACTACAAGGGTCACAATTCAATGAGGCTTCCATAAAGGAAGATTTCAAGATTCATTACAAGCATGACTACCAAGCCATGGTTGAACTAGGACAAGATTTGTGTCTTCATAGTCTTCTGACACCAAACCTAACACTCAGGTAAATAAAAGCAACGAAGAGCATTTATAAATGATTACCTATACAATCTATTGGTTATTATTTTTTACCATAAAGTAATGTGGTTGATTGTAAAAAGCAAGCAAGCAATGTAGATACACCATATGAGCCTAGTGAAGGTGGAGTGCCTCTTGAAACTGATGTTCAACTCAGTACTGGAGGTATTTCATGTGTTATAAATAAATTTTAGTATGGATTACAATTAAAAATGTTTAAATGAAAATGGTATATTAAATATAAAATTTCTTATTTTTACTCCAAAGCATGTACACGATGAGGCTAGAGAAGAGGACGAGTATATGGCCGCGTCTCAAAGTATTGTGTTCCTCCAGTACCAAATAAGGTAAAGAACACTCTGTTAATCAATGTTGCCATTGATGTCAACATGCTGGCCGCGATGGCAAATATTCTTGATATACCTAATGAATATCATGAAACCCTAGAATGAGATGATAAGGTTGAATACAGTAGATGCCTGGTTACATATGATGATGTCGTAACTCTTATTTGATAAGAATGTCATCAATTAATATGTCAAGTCACTAATGAAGAAGTCTTAAGAAGTGCCAAGTGCCAAGTATTTAGAAGCCCTTGATGACATATGGAGGACTACATTTAATGATGTCATACTCTTGATGAATGACCACAATTGATGATGGCACTTGATGAGGTCTTGATAAAATGGTTGGAGACCATTTTATGTTTGGAATATTATTTTGGAGTTCTCCTAATGATGTTGCACTATGACTGCACTAGTATATGATGACATTGTTGATGTGTCATGCTACATGGATGTTGCACTCCTACATAATGACTCTATGATCCTATGATGACATTTATAACAATAAAGAAGCCAAAGAATGAATTAAGCCACACTGTCCTAAACATTCCTCATGTCGTCCCAAACCTTTTATGCATAAAATTTAAGTACAGTCACAAAGAAAAAATATTTTGGACACCTTGGAGGAATCCTTTCAAAATGGATCCCATACCATCTTAAATGGGAATTTTTCCTCTTTCTAACGAGCCTTTATTTGCCCCGAAACTCCAAATAGTTTGTGAGATATTGAATTTTTTAAGTTAAGGAAATTATTCCTAGCAGTGAGTCACTACACTCAGTCATACAAGTTGGCCTCACTTCAAATAGACGTGTCCTTTCAGTTATAAATTAAATCTCTATAAATAGACATCTAAACACTTTATTTTGAACAGCAATTCAGGAAATATTTTAGAGATATGAAGTATAGAAGAAGATAGAAGGTCGAGGAGAACAAGGAGACTATTGTTTTGGACGAAAAAAAGGATAATTTTGTTTGGGCATAAAATCTTGGTCGATGTTGCCAGAGTTTTCGTGGTCGAAGCTATTGTAGTTGCCATGGTCGAAGCTGTTATAGTTACCTTGGTCAAAGTTTTCGTAGTCGAAGTTGTCATAGTTGTCGTGGTCAAAGTTTTCGTAGTTGACATGGTCGAAGCTGTCGTAGTTGACGTGGTCGAAGTTGTAGTTATCATGGTTGAAGTTGTTGTGGCCGAAGTTGTCATAGTTGTCATGGTTGAAGTGTTGATTTATTGGGATTGGACAAATAGAGCTTGTTGAAGTCTTCTCTTGAGAACAGAATAGGGCAGAGTTGAAGAAATTTTTGAAGCAGCATATTGAAGATTTGTGGAGATCATTGAAGACCATGATGCATTGAAGCCATCATGAGGTGACCTTGAAGAAGTTTTTTTTGGGTAACATGAAGAGCAGTGGTGACACCTTCATGTGAAGAACAAGGTTGTCATTGACGATGTGACGTGGAGACTAAGTGAAGGTGTAGTTGAAGATTGATAGGGCTTGTAGAAGAAGACATTGGGATCCGTGAAGTATAACCAAACATATCTTAACGAAGTAAAGCTAAGGGTTGGAGCCCAAAAGGTTGGAGCCTCAAAGAGACAAGGTTGGTGCCTTGGAAGATAGGGTAAGAGCCTTAGACGTTGGAGCCTCAAAGAGACAAGTTTAGTGCCTTGGAAGATAGGGTTGGAGCTCTAGAGGATATGAGCCCTCAAGAGACCAAGTTGGTGCCTGTACCAGAGATAGGGTTGGAGCCCTAGAGGTTGGTGACTCAAAGTGACAAAGTTGGAGCCTTGGGAAATCCAAGTCGGTGCTTGGCAAAATACAAGTTGGAGCCTCGGAGATTCAAGATTGGTGTCTTCATCTAGGGTTGGAGCCCTACACGAATATTGTACTTGATTTATTGAGATTAATAAAAGTATTTATTCTTATTTTTCATTTTGTGTTCTAATTATATGTGATCTAACTAGTAAAAATAACAATTGAAAAGAAATATTGATTCACCCCCCCTTTCAGTATTTCCAACACACTCTACTACTCTTTTAATTAATAAAACACTTGCAATAATAATTATTATAAATATGAATTTAACATTTCTTTATTATTGCATGTGATGCTCCAACCCCCATGGAGTAGCATAGACATATGACCAAGTTGAGAGCAAGGCATACAAAGCCCATAACAATTTAAGAGCAAGATCAAGACATCTTTGTGAAATACTTAAAAAAGAGAAATATGTTGAATAATAAATTATTGTACTTGTTTATTTAGAGCTTGATTTTTTTAGTACCACATTTTTGACTGACAGGTTGAATGCCTCATGGTATGTGCACATGTAACTTTTTACTATCTTAATAAAAAGTCACAATTTTTCTGCTAGAAAAAATTAGAGCGACCTTTTTTGTGTTCTTATCATCAAATAAATGCTAAAACATAAATACTGCAAGCATTTAAATCATTTATAATTTTATATTATGTGGTATGACTCTATAATTTCCCTAGATGTAGTAGAAAATTACCAGTATAATCTCAAACCAATATTTTAGATTGGGAGCTCGCCCTACCAATCCAAGGAGGGTTCTCTTTATGAATCAATTACTCAATTTCACCACAATGAAAGGTCATTTACACATAGTGGCCAAATTTTATATAACAAAGCTAATAGCTTTGGTTGGAAAACAAGGGAAAGAACCATTAGGCATGGAGTCACAAATTGATTCCAAACAAGATTTTCAAATATGTTGGGTAAAACAAATAAAGCTCAGAGGTGAGATGGAAAATGTTTATATTGGCCTTATGATTATCAAGTAGGAAAGTAGAAAAAGGAAATAAACCATTATAATAGATCATCAAGATGAATTATGTGTAACTTTAGCAGAAATAGTGATAATATTTGAATTTGATAAATGACATATCATCTTAATAATGACAAATTCTGCAAAGTTATAATAATATCATTCAAATATGAAGACTTAAACATTCATGGAATTAACACAAGAAATAGACATCGGTAAGAGAGATTTTGATAAACATCAACAAAAGAATCTCTGATTTTTGTCTCAGTTCCCCTTTCTTCATAAGTTTTATAGAGAAATTATTTAATATTTAAATCCACAATCTCTCGAAAATTCAATTTACAAAATATTAATTCATACATATATCTAATCTTGATCTAATCTAATCAGATAGCTAAAACAAAATCACAAGCCTCTCATACTCTTCAATTCTAAATATTGACATGTATGTGTATCACTGCTAGAAGAGTGCATATAGATCTACTTTAGATATTTTAAATTTTTAGTTGATATTATGGAACAAAATCTAGATGGGAAACTACCAGTTGTGACCTTTGACCAGTCTCCTCAGAAAATATATAAGTTGTCTTATCTATTCAAAACGTATAGTTTTCCATAAGAAATGACTTAGATATAATACTTCAAAAATGATATATTTTAGCGCTGCAAAAATATTTGGGTCATGTGCTTCCAAATAAAGTGCTGACAAAATGCATTTGTATGTGCTGTCATTTCATTTCGTAGCATTGCTACCATTTGTTTATTTTATATCTTTTGTTGCTTCTAATAAGATTTAAATGTTACTAGGTTCAACTTATTTTGTCTTCTTACTCATCTTAGTTCTATCGGTCACAACCTCTACAATCTCTCCTGGAAAATACTCTATTTTTACCATTTTTTGATTGGTTCCTTTGTTTCTGTTATTTTGTGCCTTCTCTGTATATTTTTTTTTTCTAAATAAAGACTATTTCTATTAATAGGAAAAAAAGAGGTATTTACAGTGAGGTCGCAACCTCAGAGGGGGTGTGAACCAACCCTCGACAGCAGTATCTGGAGATTTTTGCCAAATTGGGAATAAAACAGAATCCAGAAAGGAGCAGCTGTACATGGATAGAAGATCCCTCTACTATAATGATATGAGCTGCTTCTAGTTAACCTCTCCTTACAAGACAAAATTGAGCTTAAGAGAACGATTACATCATCAGGATTTTGCGGCGAAAATGCGCACAACAGGCTTTCCAAAAAAGTGGTGACAGCCACCAGAATTCCAAAAAACCTTGATAAGGTCAGGATATGAACCAACAGAAACTTGTAGCATAACCAAATTATAAAAAAAGACAGTAACAGAGGTTCTGAAATCAAAACTTAGACCTTGGAGTCGGATAAACCAGACTGTGTGAAGGAGGCAGTTAATCATGCGGGGTCTGAGGGTAAGTGTCCTGCTCAGCAGGCTTGCTTGGTGAGGCGACGTAGGTTACAAAGCCTGCTTCTTCAGTGCCTTCCACTTCACCCTCAGTAGGAGTTACTAGATGAAGAACTCCAAAATCATGTTGTACAGGACCACAAACCAGAGCGTCTTCCTGAGTCGAAATCCTTTGACGGGTGGTATCCTCGGCAGCAGGGGATTCCTCCTACATGTTTTCGACAGTGAGCGCCACTCCTTCCAATTCTCCCTGAGCCAGACTCTCCTCCGGAGATTGAGTAGATGAGGAGATAGCCGGGTCATCTTGTTGTTCTACCTCTTCTGCCATCAAAATGGTAGCAGTGGTAGTTACCACTGGCCTATTCAGTCGACTACGAAAGGTGAAACGGGAGGACTGAAAGGAGGTGTTCGGGATCTGGCGGGTTGGATTGGGGGGGGGGGAAGACGGAGAAGCAGAAGAGATGGGAATAACATTCTGAGAAGGGGAGAGCGAGGCTCAACCTCTGGGAGCCGAAGAACCCCCTCTGCGCGATATTCCTCTGCGCCGAGGCATTTCAATCACTAGCCTACGACTGGGAGAGCCGAACAAATGAGTATTGAGGAAGGGGAGACGCGAACTAAGGACGCCAGGGGAATGAAACCTGCGAACAGGCTTGACGGCGCTTAGAGACAGGAAATGCCCAAGGCGGGGGAGGAGCTGGGTCGCTTTAAGGCTGTGAGTCCTCATGGTTGGCCAACTAAGAGACGTAAATGCCCCTGCGCTCAACTGACAACCATTAATGCTGGAATGAACCATTTTCACATCGCTCAAGAACCCAAAATCTAACTTCTGTTGTGTGATCTGCATTCATAAATGCGAACGAGTGTGCAGCCAGCTGCCGTGAGGGCACTATGCATACTGGGCATGCGTACGAGGAGCACCCGCATCCAGGTAAACTACCTGATGATGAGGCTGGTCTTTCTCGACTAAATTTTTGAATTTAGTGAGTTGTTCCTCAGTAGCTATGCTGAGTATGGAGCCTGAATAGGTATCCATCTCCAATTCTGCTCTAATATTGGCTAAAAAGTCTGCAAGTTTGTTTCCTTCTCTTACTGTGTGCTTGAAGGAAGTTGCCTAGTATTGAGAAAGCTAGTGTCTTATTAGTTCCAATCTTTGAACCATTCTCCAACTGTTACTTATCTTGTGGATTGGAGCTCCTTGTAGAAGTTTTGTGGCCATATTGATAATGATTTGAGAGTCACCTTCTATTATAAGGGGAAAGAGTCTGTGTTCCTGAGCCAGAGTGAGTCCTTGCTAGAGTCCTTCCAATTCCGTCGAATTGTTGGTATCCCACTCTTTGGAGCCTAAGTAGATTAGATGAGGGATACCTAAGTGATCCCTGAATACCCCACCATAACTTGTTTGTCCGGGGTTGCCTTTGGAGGCCCCATCAAAGTTGAGCTGATACATATTGCGAGGTGGAGGGGACCATTTTGTTAACTTTTTTTCCCTGTTGAGATGCTGGTTTTGAGAGTTAGGCTTGTGGTTTAGAGTGATTTTCCAGTTGTCCCATATTGATTTTTCTTTGTGATCCGTTGGGAAGTCTTCTGATGACCAGTCTTGGATCGAAAGAGATTCCTTGATGTTTATATGCAATATAGTCCATATCTGCTCCAGTGTCTGGGTTTGGTTTTTGAAGATTCTTCTGTTCCTCTCCTTCCAGATGTTCCACATTAGGAGACCCGGTATGAGCTGCCCAAGCGAGTTGAGAAGCCTACTATGATAAGGTGACTGCTTCCAGTTGCGTAGTGTTGCTTTGAGATCTCCTTGTACCCGACTTTCTTTTTGGCACCGAAAGATGGCTTTTTCCCATAATTTCCTACCCAAGTGGCATGTTTGCAATAGATGAGTAGTTGTTTCTTCTTCTTGTTTACAGTTTGGACAAATAGATGGGCCTGAGAAATTTCTTTTTCGGAGGTTATCCCATGTGATAATTCTGTTATGAGAAAGTAGCCATAAGAAGGTGGAAACCTTTGGCCAAATTGAGGAGCTCCAAATCTGGTCCCATAAATTATCTTTTATGATCTTGTCTTTAGTAATGATATTATAAGCCTCCCTGGTGGTGAATTTTCCTCTTTCTTCATATCTCCATATTAGTATATCCGCTCCTGCTGCTATGGGAATTTGCCTCTTTTTTAGTTCATCAGAGAGAGATTGTTTGGGTTATCTCGTATCCTTCCTCCCTTATGATTTGATCGGTCTCTTTCCATTTCCTGTATTTTTGGGTGGTTGATGAACTCCAAAATTGATTGACTGTTACTGGGGGATGGGTTCTTTGCAGTGGTAGAGGGAGATCATGCAAAATATCCTTGATCTTTGGGAGTTGCTGCCAAGAGTCATCCCAAAATCTTGCTGAGTCTCCGCTTTTGATTTCCCAAAAGTTGTGTTGTTGTATAAGGTCCCTGTGTTGGATGGCTGAATTCCAAATTGTAGATCTAGTGCTGAGTTCCGACATACGGATTCTGTCTTCAATAGGGTTGTTGCTTGCATATTTTTCCGTCCATAGAGAGGCCCAGGGAGTATTTGGATGAGCTAACCATCACCACCATAATTTGGCACCCATTACTTTGTTGTTGTGCTCAGGATCTCTTATCCCAATACCCCCGGCTTTTTTAGGAAGACATACTTTTTCCCATTTAACAAGAGCCCATTTTCTGTTATGGCCCGAGCTACCCCATAGAAAGTTGCGCTGTAGATTCTTTATAGCCTTGAGAACCCATTTAGGCGCCGCCAAAAGCGAGAAGAGGTAAAGAGGCATGGATTGGAGAATGGCTTTGATGAGAACTACTCTACTGGCCATATTCAGAGATCTGTGAGTCCATAAGAAGAGTTTGGCTTCGAGTTTTTCTAGAAGGTCGCTCCATGAGGAGTGCTTGAGGGCCGAGGTTATCATGGGAGCGCCTAAATATTTGGAAGGGAGGCTGGCTATAGTGAATCCTAAAATACGGGAAATCGATCTTTAAGTAGACACAGGAGTGTTAAAGAAGAAAATTTGGGATTTAACCCGATTGATAAGGGCTCCAGAAGCATCCGAGAAAGTAGACAAGATATCTTTGAAAAGGCGAGCTTCTTGGACTGATGGGTGACCAAAAAGCATATTGTCGTCCACAAATTGTTGATGGGAGAAGGATGGGGAATTATTGAAAGAGAGACCTTTAAGACAGCGGGAGGCAATAGCAGACTTAATATTGCGGCCCAATCCTTTGGCAATTATTAAAAAAAGGAACGGTGAGAGTGGATCCCCTTTCCTAATTCCTCTAGAAGGACGAAACGTATCAGAGGGGATGCCATTGATGAGTACAGAGAAGAAAGAAGAAGTCAGAAGGTTGAGGATCCATCTGGTCCATGAAGGATCAAAGCCAAAAGCATTAAGAATTTTTTGAATATACTGCCAACTGATACTGTCAAAAGCTTTGGATAGATCTATTTTTAACAACATACCTGGATTTTTAGTTTGCTTCAGAGAGTGAATTATTTCATGGGTGAGAATAATTCCATCCGTGATCTGACAGCCTTCCACATAACCGGAGTGCTCTGGCAAAATAATAAGAGGGAGCAAAGGTTTCAGCCTGTTAGCGCTTGAAATTTCACCTCAGGCTAAAAAAGGTAAACTTCAAGGCAACATCAAACCACTCAGCCTCGTAGCTAGCCGTACGGGGCAGGAGAGGGCTCTCTCCGGTCTATCTCGGAAAATATATTCAATGGGCGAGATAACCAATGTGGAAACACTGATTTTAGGCTAGTAAACTGATAAAAAGGTTTGATTTAGGTATTTTTGGGATTTTGGTGGAAAATTGGGGAAAGGCAATTTTGGGTGCGGGGATTGGACACAGTTTTCGTAGGGGATTCTTTGGGGCAAGGTAGGAGACTGTATTGATGCCTTTGATAGATGTGGATGGATTAGAATGACTGGTGAGAAGCTAAGGAGAGCAAGCAAACACCTTGAATTCTCCTTAAACAGCAGAAAACATTGATATTAAGCAAACTTAAAGGTAGAGCATAGCAACCATGAATTCTACCTTAACACTTCATTTGCCTAATTTGCAGAAGAAAAAGTAAGAAGATGATTCACATAAAAAACTTACAAGTACAATGAGAAGCACACCATCGATACATGTAACCACAAGAATCCAAAAAAGGACTGCAAAACCCTGGTCTTCCTTAGCCAAAAATTGCAGAGATACAATGAGTAATACAATAGAAGCTTTCTCCCTCAAGAGTCCAACCATGAAAATGACTAAGAAAGTACATAATATAGGCAAGCTAACATATTTCCTTTCCTCTAGGGGTCGAGCTCACTATCCTAGGAGCTGTTTCAACCAATTCTAAACTGAGCACTGAAAACTAGGCAGTCAAAACAACTTGCCTCTATAAGCTAGGAAACCAATTCATTCATTAAATTTTTACCTATCTCATGAATGAATCTTCTAGAAGAGATAAATTAGTGTCAAAATATCATAAAATTACATCATTTACATCAAGGAGGATCAAAATTCACTCCAAAAAGTCAAACCTAGTCAAAACTGCGTTTTGTTGAGCTGTAGGCACAATTTCTGTGAAAATTGCCCAAGAGGTCGCGCGTTGATTCTCAAGAGGTCATGCACATTTGGAGCAGCTTTTGAGGCACTTCCAGGTGTCCAAATGAGTCAAGAGTAGGCTTGTTGGAAAGGTATGGATGTCTAATTTCCAACCCAAGTAAAATTTCTGAATTTGGTGTCCATTTACCCCTCCAAAATTGCAATCTCCCAAGACTGCTTCCTGTGTGTCAAAAAGGTGGCAGAAAGTCATTTTTTGCTTGTTTTTTGACCTTCTGGAGGCTCAAAACTTGGTGAAATTTCTTGATCTTTTCTAGGTAAGTATATTTTTGCATGAAAAATCCAAAAATGCAAACTTTTCTTGAAATGGACTTCCCAATCTAAAGGGTCGCTCACGGTGCACGATCTCTCGGGAGCAAAAACCTGTTTTTTGACCAAAAATTCATAAATAACCAAAATTGCTCAAAATTTTTTGAAATATATGTTGAGGTTGAGTCATTTAGCACCATGCCCCTTCAAGAAAGCCTCAGCCAAAATATGGATGGGATCGGGCCTTTTTCTTCGTTTGAGTACCTTGGCCAACCGTCCTTGGAGCACCTTCATTCTTGCCTTGCATACGTGCATTCGGGCCCAATAGTGGTTCTTCATATTCCAAAGGAGGTCCTTATCTCTATTGGCCTTGGCTAGCAACCTCTCCAAATGAGCATTGACCCGAATAAGCATAGATTCTCACTCTATGGGTGTCAAATCACCGGGTCTCCTACGAGCCAATTCCCGGTCTTCACGAATCTTCCGCAGCTCATAAAGCTCGTGCTCATCCTCCAACTGTTTGTTGCGCTGCTCTAAATAGTTAATTATCCATTTTGCCATCTGCAATTTCTTGTGCAGCGACTTATTCTCGGTCCTTCGCTCTGGGATGATCTCCTTAAGCTCTGAGCTAGGAGAACAGGCGTCAAGATCAATAATGTCAATATCTGGATCACTTGACAATCCCTCCTCAATCATGGGTTGCTTGCCCCTCTCTGATACTTGTGCTGCTGTCGAAAGTGAGGCCCCTTCCACCTAGTGTGGAGATAACACTCGCGGTGCTGATGAAGAAGGCGAGACCTCTTCCACCTGGTGTGGAGAAAATACTCGCCTAGCTATTGCAAATAAGGCCCTGTGGCCTCTCTGATAAGTGACCAATGGAGGAGAACTGACATGTCTAGTCTCAAGAATATCATGTTGTCGTGATGGTCCTCCCTCCTCATGAACAATCTCAGGATGTGGTGGTGTCCTTGTGAAGAACTCTCGGAAGATGAACTCCTCCCATGGGATGCCATGCTGAGCCAATTGATGCATGACCACAATCTGAATCAAACCATAATGATAGAGGCTCCTATGTTGTTGTGCTGGACTCTTCCTCTGCACCAATGGCACCATCCTCTCAATATTCCGGCATATGAAAAATGGTATGTTCATCATCCGTACCCGTGTGAAATGCATCAACACGCGAATATGGTAGAAAAACAAACGTGAAAATCTACCCTCACATGTGAAATAGTGCATGATGAGCTTCATCAAGGGAACATACTCATCCTTCAAAAATCTGAAATGAACTACACTAGTCATGTACCTCATATATTGAGGTTTAATGTAAGGTTCATACTGAATCTTGTCCAATACTTTACGCTTGTTCCACTCTTCTCCAACATTAGGAATCCTCGTTGCTTGAGAAACTGTCTTAGGTATCAATGTAAAATCCACCCCTGCAAGATTTACATGCCCGTCATGCAAATGCAAAACAAACAAGCGGACCAATTCCCTGTGAAGCTGAATTTGAGAAATCCTCTCGCAAAATTCATAACATGAGAAGTAGCGGAAACATGTGACTGCCAGTGGACAAGCCTGCAAATAGCTCAAAGTGGTGGGCTCCTCTCTCACATGGTGACCACCCTTACCACCCCTCCTCCTTTGTACCTCAACCTTTGAATCTGACTCATGGTCATCACTTTGCTCATAGTCGGTTTCGGTTTCTGACATGGTTTCAGGAGCAAAGTGGCTGAAATGTACTGCTGCTTCTGCTTTAAAATTTGTTGTTTTAACTGTTTTGAAATGTTGTTTCAAGGGGACAAGTAGCACAAGGGAAATGCTAGGGAAGGGAGATTTCGAAGGGAAATTGGGAAAAACATATGAAACAGGGAGTTTAGGGGAAGAATTATGACATTTACATCATCATACAATTTCATTTGCAAGCATGTTATGGGAGGTAGGGTTTAGGGTTTGATTTTTGATTTATTAATATTTTTGGTAGGGAAATTAAGTAACAGTGATAAGGGAGTAAAAAATGAGAGGTGGGAAAATGTAGGAACAATAGGAATGAAAAGGAATACCTTAAAACAACAAAACAAACCCTAGCAACTTTGACATTTCAAGCAAAAGCACATGGAATCTTTACTTGCAAATGAAGGCTTTGAAAACATAATCATGATCTTCTTCAAGCTTTAGCAAACCATAATTTACATGATTGAAGGCCTACCTGACAAGCTTGAGGAGATTTAGGGTCTTCTTGAAGTTTATAACCAATTGTTGTGCTGCTCCTGAGAGGTTGCGTGCAGGACTGAGAGGTCGCACACTCCCAAGAGGTCGCGCCCTTGTATTTTTCTAACTGCTGGAACCCCCTGGAGAGGTCGCGCACAGCTGTGGAGAGGTCGCGCGCTTTTGCAGGAGGCTTTTGGAGGCCTTCCTAGTGTCGGAATTGGGTGTAGGATAGCTCATTGGAAAGGTCTTCGAGTCTACTTTCCAATCGAACTAGAACTTTTCAATTTGAAGTTCATTTGCCCTGTAAAAAATCAAATCTCCCAAGACTGGTCAAAAAGTGCCAAATGAGGCTGCCTCAAGGAAAAGTGCTGTTGCAGTCAATTTTTGAATGCCTTCCGCAACCCCACATTGAGCTCATGATAGCTCATTGGAAAGATATTTGTGTCTAGGTATCATGTTACCCATCAAGAAAATCATTTGGCCAACCAATCTAGGAGAAAACTTGATTTTCCCAAGGTCACTTTAGAGGTGTCTTTTATTCTCCTGAGGCAACGGTATTCTTGACATTTCTCTCAAACCATGACACCTGTGAAAAAAGTGAAGGAGGTGCTTCTTCTTTGGCATGTTTTGGACAAAAACCTCTCTCAGTTTCCCAAAATTCATCTTTGATTTCTCTAAAACGTCTTTTGAGTGAAACTTATCCCGATGTGTGAAACAAGGAATTTTGTCGAAATGAAGCGAAATGAAGGGGATAAGGGGCTTCTAAATTCTTGGGGAAATTTTTGGAAGTAAGGAGGGATGTTAGGAAGTAGGGGAAAGTGGAATCTCAGAGATCGAGTGAGGGGAAGGGATCCAAAAGGGCAAAACACAGGCCCAACCTAGAAAATTGCCAGGTTGTAGCAAGAAACTAGGGTTTGCACAAAAATGAGGAATTTGGGGGATCTCAGTGATGGGAAGTGTTCGATAAGGTATATTAAGGATAGGGGAAGGTGTATGAACATCTGGATACAAGTTTTCCTAATGATTTGACCGTCCAGAGAAATTGCCCTGCAAAAACCCTAAGGAGAAGGGAAATGACCTTAACCTAGGCGCAACTGAAGCATGAAAAAAGGGTGAAATGACCCAATGGAACTTGGAACATGATGAATGAAAACCCTATGAATGATGATAGACTCAGATAATGGTGACTGGACCCGACACTTTGGGACAATTTTGAAAGGAGTGAAATCAAACCCTAAGACCTACAGTGCCTTAGTGGACCAAATTTTGCTTGAAGACTCACTGAAATGACAAAATTTGACCTTGACACTCTGAGACCACTTTGTAAGAGCATGTTTGATCACTGAAGGAAGGCTGGAAATAATGACACTAACAATTTCATCACTGTAAAACACTGAAATATGCTTAAAAACAGAAATTGAAATAAACTAGCTAAGACGATGGTAGCTTATCTCTGAGAAGAGATGTAGCGGCTACATGCCTCTGAACTGTGTTACAATGAGTCTTGAAGGCCTATTTATTGTTGAGAAACAATGGAAAACCCGAAACATCAAAAAACCTAACCCTAGAATATGAAACGCCAAACTGTGGGCCTCGTTTGGGTAAATTGGTACATCAACTTCCTGGGGTCGTAACTTTGGCATATGATCTCCGTTTGATGCACACAATATCTCGTTACAAAGATCTATCCAAGAAATATAACTTTGGCAAGAGAAACATCGGTCCATGGACCCATGTTCCTCCCAGTTTTCCCAAAAAACGTCGTTTTGGGTCTCAAAATGGCTCCGGAAGTTTAGGACCCGATAAACTACTAAAAATAGTAAACTATGCTACAATTAAGGAAACTGAAAAGCTGAAAGAAACAATGGTGGGGGTCTAGGTGGAATTTGTGGGTGTCCACCAATATCCACCTAGATCATTCCTCCCCCCTTAGGAAGCAATGGTCCCCATTGCATTGAGTTCCTCCATGAGATGAGGAAACTTCTGCTAAACTTGGTCCCTGGTAAGCCACTTGCCCTGGTGAAGGAGCTGGTCTGCTTTAACAACTCGATACAGTTGGATATTCTACTGGTGAGTGTGCTTGATCTGTGTGTCCATGATCCAATAAGTTGCAGCTTCTTCCATGCAATCTGGATTTAACTATGTGGGTGTGAGTTGTTCTGCAATGTCGGATGTGTCTAGTAATGGTGGAAAGTATGGCCGAAGGCGATCCACATT
>APFE031340714.1:190936-237545 GCA_000404065.3 Pinus taeda
CATAGTCGGTTTCGGTTTCTGACATGGTTTCAGGAGCAAAGTGGCTGAAATGTACTGCTGCTTCTGCTTTAAAATTTTTTGTTTTAACTGTTGTTTCAAGGGGACAAGTAGTACAAGGGAAATGTTAGGGAAGAGGGATTTGGAAGGGAAATTGGGAAAAACATATGAAACAGGGAGTTTAGGGGAAGAATTATGACATTTACATCATCATACAACTTCATTTGCAAGGATGTTATGGGAGGTAGGGTTTAGGGTTTGATTTTTGATTTCTTGATATTTTTGATAAGGAAATTAAATAACAATGATAGGGAGTAAAAAATGGAAGGTGGGAAAATGTAGGAACAATAGGAATGAAAAGGAATACCTTAAAACAGCAAATCAAACCCTAGCAACTTTGACATTTCAAGCAAAAGCACATGGAGTCTTTATTTGCAAATGAAGGCTTTGAAAACATAATCATGATCTTCTTCAAGCTTTAGCAAATCATAATTTACATGATTGAAGGCCTACCTGACAAGCTTGAGGAGATTTAGGGTCTTTTTCAAGTTCATAACCAATTGTTGCCTAAGAGGTCGCGCACAGAACCCAAGAGGTCACGCACTCCCAAGAGGTCGTGCCCTTGTATTTTTGTAACTGCTGGAACCCCCTGGAGAGGTCGCGCTCACCCAAGAGGTCACGCACAGCTGTGGAGAGGTCGCGCACGGTTCCTCTCTACAATTCCGCCCAAATTCTCTTGAAAATGATTTTCTCTATTGCTTGAAGGCACAATGAAGCTTAATGGAGGGATAGAGAGACTTTATAGCCTTGGTTTGAATTTATTTCATGTCAAAACCCTCTTTCTAATGTTTTTCATGACACTTTTTAAATTTTGAATGTTGTTGACTTTTTGGTTTCCTTTTGTCCTGAAATTGGTTGAATTGATGTTTTTTCTTGAAAATTTTTGCAGGGATAGCTTCTGAGGACTCTTAGAAAAGGGGACCAGGGCTGCATGCTGACTTTCGAAGAATTTTTGAATTTTTGAAATTTTACAAAATTTGGAGAAATGACCTTGGCTTTAAAAACAGGGTTTTTAAATCCAAGGTAAAAAATTAACTGTACAAGATGAAATCTTTGAAGAAACACTTTGATAATCATCCCTCTGCCCTGTTGGGCATTTATTGACTTTAGAGACATGACCTTGAAGACAAACTGGACCTAAACCCTAGACCTAAGACTTTTGACCTAAAGACAAGACAAACAACTTTGAAAGAGTTTATTGACTGAAACAACTTGATCCAACAGTGCCAAGAGGGGAATAAAGACACCAGCTCCTCCATCAGGGTTATGGCATGCCTAATGGAATGCAGTGAGATGACACTGATGAGACACCTACTTATGCAAATGCAAAGATTTTTGATCGCTGATGGAGGGCTACTAGACCGATTCTAACATTGGCTCCAATGGGGATGGTAGCTCCTTGGAGGTGCCAAGAACCTTAGACCTCTGGGAGAGCTGACTAGTGCTTCATCCATTGGGAAATGGAGTCATTATTTACACATGTGACCCAATTTTGGACAACTTTATTGACTTGGACACTTGACTAAAAATCAAACTAACTTTCGACACAAACTAACTCAATTCTATGCAAAAAATGGACTGATTAAAACAACCTGAAAAACTCACACCAACTAATCTCCATCTTCAGAATTATAGCCTTCATCGCGGGTCCCAGACTAAAGATGTAAGATGAGTTCACACTTGCAGTGAAATAAAAGTAAAGTGGCAATTACAATGATAATGACTAGAGTAGAAAATGCTCAAACATGATACCTTTTGAGCAGTCGGCCATTAACCGACCCACCGAGACATTCATCACTATTCATTTCTTTGAGAAGAAAGGCATGTGGACCACGGTATGCTGCAATTTTGTAAGGACCTTTCCAAAAGTTGTCAAACTTTCCATGTTTCCCTTTGTCTTCATTTCGGGCATCCCACCTTAAAACCACATCATCTATTTGGAAATCATCCGGTTTTGCTTTCCTATCATAGATTTTCTTTATGCGCTCTTGCAATTTGAGAGTATTGTGAAGAACCTCCTCCTGTGTCTGCTGCAAATGAATCATTTGACCAATTCGCCTTTGCATTGGATCCTCCTCACCGCCAACTTCTTGAATCATTCTTGTTACTGGAATACTAAGCGAAGTAGGAAACACTGCATCTGTCCCGTAAACCAGTTCAAAGGGTGACATACCAATTGACTTTTTCTAACTTACACGATCAGCCCATAATGCATTTACTAACTTTTTGTGCCAGCGCTTCTTGTTGATTTCCAGCAATTTCTTTATGATGTTTACCAAAGATTTATTTGAAGATTCAGCCAGCCCATTTCCTTGCGGATGATAGGCGGTCGAATGCCCCAAACTGATATTATATTTGTAACAAAAATCAACCATCCTGTCTGATTTAAATGCTACTGCATTATCTGTAATCAACTTATGTGGACAGCCGAAACGTGACAATATGTTATTCTCAAGGAAAGAAATAATTACCAAGTCTGTGGCCTGCCGGGTGGGAATGGCTTCAATCCATTTCGTGAAGTAATCGGTGGCTGTCAATATCCATCGATGTTGCTCAGAAGATGCTGGATGAATTTCGCCAATGAAATCCAAGCCCCATTGCTGAAATGGTGCGCTGACTTCAATGGGCTGGAGAGGTGATGGCTGTAATTTCTGCTTCCCTTGGAAAATTTGACATTCATGACAACTCTTAAGCGCTTTATAGACATCAGAAAACAATGAAGGCCAATAAAAACCAGCCCTTAGGATTTTATTAGCCGTGGTCTTCCAAAACAAGTGGCCCCCGCAGTCACCTTTGTGAAAATCCTCTACATCTCTCTTAGCTTCCTCCTCGACCAAACAGTTCAGCAATATGCCACCGGGGTCTTTCCAATAAAGTGCAGATTTGATGATGCAAAATTTAGCAGCCTTTAATTTCAATGTCCTAGCTTTGTTTCGAGGCATCCTGGGAGGTGAAGATAAATTTTGAAGCACATATACAATATCAGCATACCAAGGAGAAGAAACAAATATATCGGATACCTGTAGAGCTGAATTTTCTTCATCTTCATCGGATAAGGCAGCGATCAAATTAATGTCTAGGACGTGGAGATTTGTTTCAGCCATCATCTTAGCAAGACCTTGACCCTTGATCAACTTAGTAGGCTTAATTTCCACATCATATTCTAATAGTGCAGCGATCCACTTTCCCCTTCTTCCTTCTGGTTCCACTTGTACCAAAACATCCTTAACAGCTGCGTTGGGAACATATGCTAAAATATGAGAATTCAGTATGTACACCCGGAAATCTTTCAGAGCTTTTACCAGCGCCAATGCTTGTTTTTCAATAATATTGTACTTCAGCGCTCCATCCCTTATAATACAACTGAAAAAAGCAATGGGCTTCTCAACTCCATCTCTCTTTTGCATCAGCACAGTTGCCAATGTATGCTCAGAAGCAAATGAAAATAAAATAAAATCTTGTGTATAATCCGGGCTTATTAGAGTTAGGACTGAAGATAAAATTAACTTCACCAAATTGAAAGACTTTACTGCCTCTTCGGTCCATTTGAGCTGGTTGTCCTTTTTAAGCATGTTAGTGATTTCTCTAAGGTGTTCGGCAAGATTCGGAATAAAGCGACGCAGAAATTTCAACTTGCCATTAAAAGACTGAATCTCCTTCTTGCTTTGGGGCTGCTCTAGTTGCTGAATAGCTTCTACACGTGCAGGATCTATACAAATGCCATCTTTAGAAATGATGTGGCCCAACAGCTTGCCTTCACTCATGGCGAAAAGGCTCTTCTTCGGATTTAATGAGATACCATATTTTCTGCACTTTTGAAACACCATTGTTAAATGATACAAATGCTCTTCATCAGATTTAGAAAACACAGTTAAATCATCAAGATACACGACCAAAAATACATCCTTCTCATTAGCAAAGGCCATGTCCATCACCTGCTGAAAGATAGCACCTGCATTTTTCAATCCAAACGGCATCTTGGCATAATGAAATGTCCCACATGGAGTAGTGAATGCAGTCTTGTCGTGGTCATGTTCATGCACCAAAATCTAATTGTACCCGGAATAACCATCAAGTAGCGACATCCTTGATGCCCCAACTACCCTCTGCAGTATGTGATCCATCTTGGGCAGCGGATAATTGTCCTTTAGCGACACCTTATTCAGATTTCTGAAGTCTATACACAAGCGGATCTCACCGGTCTTCTTTCTCACGGGCACTAAGTTAGAAATCCAGTCGAAAAATCTGATCGGCACTATAATTCCAGACTTGTACAACCTGTTAACTTCTTTCTCAATCAAAGGCAGCAACTTAGGATTAATTCTTCTCAATTTTTGTCGGAAAGGCTTTTGATTTGGCTTTATGGGAATAGTATGTTGAATTATACTTGTGTCATAAGTTCTCAAATCTGAATAATCCCATGCAAAAACATTAGAAAACGAAGACAACAATCTGATATATTCTTTCTTTACCTTCGGCGACAATGCTTTCGATAATTTCACCATCTTTGGATTTTCAGTTGTTCCGACATTTACTTCTTCAACACCTTCTTCTGTTGGCCTCAAAGTTGGTTTGTGGGCTACGTCGTCTTGATCGAACAGCTCCTCTAGAGGAATTAATCCTTTAGGAATGACATTATCCTTAAGTTGTAATACATCCATCTGATTTACTTCCTCGGGTTCTGTATCTATGGATATGTCTTTGAACTCACCTTCAACTTGCAGAAAATTCTTGATTTCTTCGTCATCTTGGAAAACTTGCCAACACCTTTGATTGTCTGGAATTGTAGGACGGTGCTTCACATAGATCTCAAACTTATTGCTAGAATTCATGGGGATTTTAAGATTGCTTGCTGCCTTAGCCAGTGCATCAGCAACACCATTTTGAATGCGCGGCACACATGTCAAAGTATGTTCAGAAAACAGTTTCAGGATATCTAGGACATCATTTCGATATGCTCACATATGAGGATGCTTGGCCTGGAATTCACCTTTCACTTGCTTTATAACCAACTCGGAGTCGCCATATACTGCTATCTTCTTTTCCTTTAGCTTCCTAAGGATTTTCAGACCAGCAATGAGAGCCTCATATTCCGCCTCATTGTTGGAACAATCGAATGCCAATTTGTAAGAACATACTCGTACCTTGCTTGGGATTTTGTTTCGGACAGAAAGTGGACTTCGAATCCATACACCTATACCAACACCATCGCTGCCCACAGCGCCATCAAAATCCATGGTCCAAAGACCATCCTCATCGTCTTCTAAGTGCTGAAAATGTGATGCTTCTGCATTTTCCGTTTGCTGCCCATTTATTTCGGCTGTTGGCTCTATGACAGCAGACATTTCTTCGCTTTCCTTTCTCAAAATTTCTCTAAAATTTTCTGTAATGTCTGGTATATCTTCTGCTTGAACTAACTGACTATCTATCTCATTGAAATTATCCACAAACAAAACAAATGACTCTAAATCTGTTTGTACATAATTTACAGGATGATTAACTGGCTTTTCTTTACTAGTGATCATGTATTTCATCTTTTGTTCCCGATATAATTTCCTCATCTGCCCGAAAACCGGGATTGTAGCATAAGAAAAATCGAGCTGAAGTGTACCTTTAAGCTTAGCTCCCCAAGATCTCGAAAGCAGCATTACGAATCGCGGAGGAATATCTGCCACCACCACATCCATCAAAACATTCTTCACTGGGATTTGATCCAAGCTCACAACCAAGTCCTTGATCAAACCAATACATTTTACCCAGCTAGAATCAAACGAATACAAATCATGATACTTCCTTGTGATGTCTAGTCCCAGCTTTTCCATGATTGGTTTCGACATCAAATTATGCGAGGCTCCCGAGTCAAACATAGCATTATGCAAAACATACTCATGCAATCGCAAACTGATATAGAATGGAGGAACATCACTTTCGGGAGACTCACCATTTAAAGCGGGGCCAAAGATCAATTCCGGCTGATCATCTTCTACATTCACCATGTCTAGCATTGGATCAAAATTCAGCATCTTGGAGATTTGGCCTCGGTAAGTGTTGTTCTTCATGATTTCCATCAAAGGAATGGACACTTTCAACTTTGAAATTTCATTCTCCAAACTGAAAACTGAAACCTTCTCACCTTCTTTGGCCGGATTGTCTTTTTTTTCATCTTTATCCCTCGGTGTTCTTGATGGCTGATCTATCTTGTTTGCTGATGCTGATTGACCTGCTGAAGGGTCACTAATTTCTTTCCCTTTTTTCTGTGGGGCAGCTGAACCATTATTTGCTGAACCATCTGTTTTCTTTTGAACAGGATTTATGGGAACAATTCTGTTTCTCAATTGTCTTTGTTGATTCTGTTGAGCTGATAACGCATTCAAGTACCCTCTTTGATATTCTTCTGATTCTTCTTCAAGCGCTGCATCATTTGACAAGATATAATGCTCATCTTGGGGGATGATAGAGTTACTCACCAACTCTTCCTCTTCTGTAATAAAAGTGGGAAAATCATCAAGGGTGAAGAAGTAATTTTCTCCCACCATATCACCTTCATCTTCGGATTCTTGGCTCACAAAATTTTGCTGAAGTGGAGGTTTAATTTGCTGCTGAACTGCTGCCTCTTGTGCCCTTGTTTCATGCTGTTTAATTCTATACTGGGGCTGTTGCGGAGCTCTAAAATTTGGATTACGAATCTGTGGTTCAGGCTTGTAAAGATGAATATTTTGAAGTGCTCTTTTAATCTGTTCAACGTCGCGGAGGAGCTGATCTGATGTAGACGCTTCCTCTTTGATTGTGACTCGCTTTTCAGCCTTCATTCTTGATCTCTTATCATTCAAGTTTGCCTCAACGCTGACAGCAATTTTCTGCATATCCTCCAAGGTAGGAGGATCTCTATCTCTCAATGAATAATCCATCTCGGGATCAAAGCCGTCCGAAAATTTGAGAAGTGCAGATTTTCTAGATGGCCTTAAGTCATCTGGAATAGCATTGTAAACTGTGTTAAATCTCATGATGTAATCTTGGACGGACTCACCATGATTGCGCTTGAGTTTATTGTATTCAGCATTAATTTGAAGCGGATCCTTTCTGATTTCCCAACGATCTAAAAACTGCCTTTGAAGTGCCTCTAAAGTAGTGATGCTCCCAGCTGTCAAACCTCTAAACCACTTTCTAACTTCTCCTCCAAATGTTTGCACGAACAACCGCATGGTAACATCTTCTTCATCTATCTCATATAGATCAAAGAAAGTTGTCATTTTGTCAATATGTTGCTGAGCAGAGACACTTTGAGGAGTACCATCAAACATAGGGATTTTACTCTGGTAGTCAGCTGGCATATCATGCAGATTTTGGGGGAGAGCAAGGGGAGAAAATCGGGCAGCCATTGCTTTAGATAGATTGGGTCTAGGGGGAGTAGGTGGAATAGGTACAACTGTAGTATGAGGAGTATGAGGAATCTAAGGAATATGAGGAGGATTCTGAGGAATATGAGGAGGAGTATGAGGAGAAGTGGTATGGGATGTAGAGGGCGAACCGACTGTAGATTCGGGATAAGTGATTATTGGAGAAATAGAAATAAAAGGAGGATTGGTCTGCTCATGCGCCGTGATAGTAGATCCAATATGGACAAATATATGCTCAACGAACTCAGCAAGACTGGTGGCATGAATATCTGACTGAAGAGATCTTAGGATGAAATTGTCAATCAATTTATTGTGTCTCTCAATGTCAAGGGCAGTAGCAAAATCAGGGTCGAGAACTAGAGAATCAAGTGCACTTTCAGATTTGGTTTTGAACAAGGACAACTCAAAACTCTCGTCAAAATCAGTGTCTTCAAGATACTTTAAAATAGGTGGACACGAATGAGATTTGAATATATGACCAGAATCAGAACCCAGTTTGCATATCAAGGAACAACTAACCAATCAGCCTGTGAAAACTCTTAACTAATCATCCAAAGTTTAGAGTTTACAATACACTGGGGTAAAATGCAATCGAGGTGTCGTATTCACAAGCTCACGGAGATTGACTGAAGCAACGTTTATCTACTTGCGCTTATGCAAAGCAAAAGCGTTTCGAAGGCTACCTGGCATAATCTTCAGGCTTCGTCTAAGACTTATGAAACAAACACATCAATCCACAAACAAATTTGTTCTCCCCAGTATGGTCGCCAGTATGTTAGCGCTTGAAATTTCACCTCAAGCTGAAAAAGGTAAACTTCAAGGCAACATCAAACCACTTAGCCTCATAGCTAGCCCTACGGGGCAGGATAGGGCTCTCTCCGGTCTATCTCGGAAAAGATCTTCAATGGGCGAGATAACCAATGTGGAAACACTGATTTTAGGCTAGTAAACTGATAAAAAGGTTTGATTTAGGGATTTTTGGGGTTTTGGTGGAAAATTGGGGAAAGGCAATTTTGGGTGCGGGGATTGGACACAGTTTTCGCAGGGGATTCTTTGGGGCAAGGTAGGAGACTATATTGATGCCTTTGATAGATGTGGATGGATTAGAATGACTGTTGAGAAGCTAAGGAGAGCAAGCAAACACCTTGAATTCTCCTTAAACAGCTGAAAACATTGATATTAAGCAAACTTAAAGGCAGAGCATAGCAACCATGAATTCTACCTTAACACTTCATTTGCCTAATTGGCAGAAGAAAAAGTAAGAAGATGATTCACATAACAAACTTACAAGTACAATGAGAATCACACCATCAATACATGTAACCACAAGAATCTCAAAAAGGACTGCAAAACCCTGGTCTTCCTTAACCAAAAATTGCAGAGATACAATGAGTAATACAATAGAAGCTTTCTCCCTCAAGAGTCCAACCATGAAAATGACTAAGAAAGTACATAATATAGGCAAGCTAAAATATTTCCTTGCCTCTCGGGGTCGAGCTCACTATCCTAGGAGTTGTTTCAACCAATTCCAAACTGATCACTAAAATCTAGGCAGTTAAAACAACTTGCCTCTATAAGCTAGGAAACCAATTCATTCATTAAATTTTTGCCTATCTCATGATAGAATCTTCTAGAAGAGATAAATAAGTGTCAAAATATCATAAAATTACATCATTTACATCAAGGAGGATCAAAATTCACTCCAAAAAGTCAAACCTAGTCAAAACTGCGTTTTGCTGCGCTGTAGGCACAATTTCTGTGAAAATTGCCCAAGAGGTCATGTGCTGATTCTCAAGACGTCGTGCACATTTGGAGCAGATTTTGAGGCACTTCCAGGTGTCCAAATGAGGCAAGAGTAGGCTTGTTGGAAATTTTTGGATGTCTAAGTTCCAACCCAAGTGAAATTTCTGAATTTGGTGTCCATTTACCCCTCCAAAATTGCAATCTCCCAAGACTGCTTCCTGTGTGTCAAAAAAGGTGGCAGAAAGTCATTTTTTGCTTGTTTTTTGACCTTCTGGAGGCTCAAAACTTGGTGAAATTTCTTGATCTTTTCTGGGTAAGTATATTTTTGCATGAAAAATCCAAAAATGCAAACTTTTCTTGAAATGGACTTCCCAATCTAAAGGGTCGCACACGGTGCGCGACCTCTCGGGAGCAAAAACCTGTTTTTTGACCAAAAATTCATAAATGACCAAAATTGCTCAAAATTTTTTGAAATATATGCTGAGGTTGAGTCATTTAGCACCATGCTCCTTCAAGAAAGCCTCAGCCAAAATATGGATGGGATCGGGCCTTTTTCTTCGTTTGAGTGCCTTGGCCAACCGTCCTTGGAGCACCTTCATTCTTGCCTTCCATACGTGCATTCGGGCCCAATATTGGTTCTTCATATTCCGAAGAAGGTCTTTATCTCTATTGGCCTTGGCCAGCAACCTCTCCAAATGAGCATTGACCCGAATAAGCATAGATTCTCGCTCTATGGGTGTCAAATCACCGGGTCTCCTACGAGCCAATTCCCGGTCTTCACGAATCTTCCGCAACTCATAAAGCTCGTGCTCATCCTCCAACTGTTTGTTGCGCTGCTCTAAATAGTTAATTATCCATTTTGCCATCTGCACTTTCTTGTCGCACTCATTTCGGCCTTTGCTCTCGGATGATATCCTTGAGCTCTGAGCTAGGAGAACCGGCGTCAAGATCAATAATGTCAATATCTGGATCACTTGACAATCCCTCCTCAATCATGGGCTGCTTGCCCCTCTCTGATACCTGTGCTGCTGTCGGAAGCGAGGCCCCTTCCACCTAGTGTGGAGATAACACTTGCGGTGCTGATGAAGAAGGCGATACCCCTTCCACCTGGTGTGGAGAAAATACTCGCCTAGCTGCTACAAATAAGGCCCTGTGGCCTCTCTGATAAGTGACCAATGGAGGAGAACTGACATGTCTAGTCTCAGGAATATCATGCTGCTGTGATGGTCCTCCCTCCTCATGAACAATCTCAGGATGTGGTGGTGTCCTTGTGAAGAACTCTCCGGAGATGAACTCCTCCCATGGGATGCCATGCTGAGCCAACTGATGCATGACCACAAGCTTAATCAAACCATAATGATAGAGGCTCCTATGTTGTTGTGCTGGACTCTTCCTCTGCACCAATGGCACCATCCTCTCAATATTCCGGCATATGAAAAATGGTATGTTCATCATTCGTACCCGTGTGAAATGCATCAACACGCGAATATGGTAGAAAAACAAACGTGAAAATCTACCCTCACATGTGAAATAGCGCATGATGAGCTTCATCAAGGGAAGATACTCATCCTTCAAAAATCTGAAATGAACTACACCAGTCATGTACCTCATATATTGAGGTTTAATGTAAGGTTCATACTGAATCCTGTCCAATACTTTGCGCTTGTTCCACTCTTCTCCAACATTAGGAATCCTCGTTGCTTGAGAAACCGTCTCAGGTGTCAATGTAAAATCCACCCCTGCAAGATTTACATTCCCGTCATGCAAATGCAAAACAAACAAGCGGGCCAATTCCCTGTGAAGCTGAATTTGAGAAATCCTCTCGCAAAATTCATAACATGAGAAGTAGCGGAAACATGTGACTGCTAGTGGACAAGCCTGCAAATAGCTCAAAGTGGTGGGCTCCTCTCTCACATGGTGACCACCCTTACCACCCCTCCTCCTTTGTACCTCGACCTCTAAATTTGACTCATGGTCATCACTTTGCTCATAGTCGGTTTCGGTTTCTGACATGGTTTCAGGGGCAAAGTGGCTGAAATGTACTGCTGCTTCTGCTTTAAAATTTGTTGTTTTAACTGTTGTTTCAAGGGGACAAGTAGCACAAGGGAAATGTTAGGGAAGGGAGATTTGGAAGGGAAATTGGGAAAAACATATGAAACAGGGACTTTAGGGGAATAATTATGACATTTACATCATCATACAACTTCATTTGCAAGGATGTTATGGGAGGTAGGGTTTAGGGTTTGATTTTTGATTTCTTGATATTTTTGATAAGGAAATTAAATAACAGTGATAGGGAGTAAAAAATGGAAGGTGGGAAAATGTAGGAACAATAGGAATGAAAAGGAATACCTTAAAACAGCAAATCAAACCCTAGCAACTTTGACATTTCAAGAAAAAGCACATGGAGTCTTTATTTGCAAATGAAGGCTTTGAAAACATAATCATGATCTTCTTCAAGCTTTAGCAAATCATAATTTACATGATTGAAGGCCTACCTGACAAGCTTGAGGAGATTTAGGGTCCTTTTCAAGTTCATAACCAATTGCTGCCTGAGAGATCACGCACAGAACCCAAGAGGTCTGCCCTTGTATTTTTGTAACTGTTGGAACCCCCTAGAGAGGTCGTGCTCACCCAAGAGGTCGCGCACAGCTGTGGAGAGGTCGCGCACGGTTCCTCTCTGCAATTCTGCCCAAATGCTCTTGAAAATTATTTTCTCTATTGCTTGAAGGCACAATGAAGCTTAATGGAGGGATAGAGAGACTTTATAGCCTTGGTTTGAATTTATTTCATGTCAAAACCCTCTTTCTAATGTTTTTCATGACACTTTAAATTTTGAATGTTGTTGACTTTTTGGTTTCCTTTTGTCGTGAAATTGGTTGAATTGATGTTTTTTCTTGAAAATTTTTGCAGGGATAGCTTCTGAGGACTCTTGGCAAAGGGGACCAGGGATGCATGCTGACTTTCGAAGAATTTTTGAATTTTTGCAATTTTTACAAAATTTGGAGAAATGACCTTGGCTTTAAAAACAGGGTTTTTAAATCCAAGGTAAAAAATTAACTGTACAAGATGAAATCTTTGAAGAAACACTTTGATAATCACCCGTCTGGCCTGCTGGGCATTTATTGACTTTAGAGACATGACCTTGAAGACAAACTGGACCTAAACCCTAGACCTAAGACTTTTGACCTCAAGACAAGACAAACAACTTTGAAAGAGTTTATTGACTGAAACAACTTGATCCAGCAGTGCCAAGAGGGGAATAAAGACACCAGCTCCTCCATCAGGGTTATGGCATGCCTAATGGAATGTAGTGAGATGACACTAATGAGACACCTACTTATGCAAATGCAAAGAGTTTTGATCGTTGATGGAGGGCTACTAGACCGACTCTAACACAGCCGAGTAGCAATAACTTTTGAAACAATTTTGTATATGATGTTGCAAAGAGCTATCGGTCGATACTTATCAGGCGTATTGGCTTCCTCTGTCTTGGGGATAAGAGCCATAAATGTGGCATAAATGTGCACATCCATCTTAATGCACGAGATTCTTCAACCAGTTGCCATACTTCTATTTGAATGAGATCCCAGAAATGGTGAAAGAAATCTGAGGTAAATCCATCAGGGCCTGGTGCTTTTCCTGCTTTTAATTGCTTGACAGCGCTATCCACTTCGTGCAACTGGATTGGTTGGAGGAGAAGGAGATAATGCTCTTCGGTTATCAATTTGGGTATCTACTGTAGTATTTTCTCTATTGCTGGAAGTCTGTCAGTACTGGGTTCTTGTTGGACCTTCTTGAAGTATCTAAAATTCTCTTTAATGCCTTCATGCATCTCAATTCTTTCTCCTTGATCGTTTTGAATATGGGAGATGAGATTGTGCATTCTGTGTTGCACCGTAGTTTTCTGAAAGAACTTTGTGTTATTTTCGCCATCCTTAAGCCATCTGATTCGTGATTTCTGTCTCCATAGAATCTCCTCCTGTTGAGCTCTGTTGAGAAGTTGATCTTCGATAACTTGTTCCTGTTTTGCTAGTTCCTCAGATCGTCCTTCCTTGATGATCCTTTGCTGAGTTAGCTTCATTTCCTGATTGAGAACGGCCTAAGCTTTGAAAATGTTGCCAAAGGTGGTATGATTCCAATGTTTGATTTCTCTTTTGAGGAATTTCAACCTTTTTTTTGGAATATGGCCATTTTGGATCCCCCTATGGGATTGAATTTGAGCCAAGTTTGTCTAACAAATTCATTAAATTCTGGATGAGTTAGCCAGAAAGTCTCAAAACGAAAAGGGCGTTTAGTATTATTACCCGGCCGATGCCATTGGAGTGCGATAGGCCAGTGATCTGATCCTCATATTGGCAGTATGGAGGCTATAAGATCTCCTCCCAGGTAAGGCGCATTATCCGAGACTAAGAAACGGTCTAACCTTGAGGCTATATGTTGTGCTCCTTCTCTTTTGTGGGTCCAAGTGAATAGACCATTATTTGATGGGAGATCTATTAGCCAGTTTGACTGGATGAAATCTTTGAGTAAGTGTCCATCTCTGATTCCATTATCTCTGCCACCCTGCTTTTCCTCCATTCTTGCAATCATGTTGAAGTCTCCTCCTGCTATCCAAAGAGGGTGGTATCTGTTAGAGTTGAGTGTAGAGAGGTGTTCCAGAATCTCTGCTTTCAAATTTGTATCCTGTGGGAAGTAAACATTAGTGAGATGACCATGAGTGGGTTCCAATTAAATGGAAGATTGCCTTAATAAAGTTCGTGTTTGCATGTATGTTACTAAGCTGTATTACTCTTGCATCCCAAATAATTGCTAAGCCCCCAGAGGCCCCTTGAGCATCAACTGCTATGACTTGCGCTCCAGGCCAAACTTTTGCTGCTATCTTTTCCAAAATTGACATACTGCATTGGTTTCTTGCACAAAAAGAATATTGGGTTTTTCCTGCATAAGCATGTTTTTTAAGAGTCTTCCTTTCCCAGGGCTGTTGAGCCCTCTTATATTCCAGGATATCAACTTCATTGAGAAGGATTAGGATGGATGTTAAAGTACTTGGTCAGCTTCGCATATCGGCCTGACTCCACTAGCACTTCGCCTATCTTGATGGTCCTTTCTAAGGTTGTTTTTCTTCCCCTTTTCTTACTGTCTTTTGTGATGAACTTGCCATCCCATGGGCTACCAATTTGAACCCCTAGAGAGTGTTTCTTGTGCGCTTTCTTTAAGACCTCTACCAGTTTGTCCACTTGCCTGTCTGGAATTTTGTCAAAGTTGTCGGTCTTGCATGCTAGTTCCAGACTAAGAATGTCCAATTCTCCTATATCAATGTTCTCAGGATCTTCTTCCATCATCTGGGTCTCTGGTAAGACTTCCTCAGTCTCCTTCAGTGTCTTGGAGCTTGATTCTGGGGTATCCATTTCCATTTCTTGAGAAACCCCTGCCTGTGGATCGGATTGAGAGATGTTGAGCATTTTGTTGGATTAAGAATCCTTTGGTTGTTGCGAAGGACCCGCTGGTAATTCTTGGATCAAGTCTTTGACCTTTTGCATTTCTTGAGCTGGGTCTTGCATATCTAGATTGGTGAGGATCTCGAAGCTATTAGGTTTTGAGGATTTAGCTTTGTTGGCCTGATCTATTTTACCATTGGTAGTGGGTTTTTTGTTACCTCTTCGACGATTGACAACTTTTGTAAAACCATCAGGTTCCTGGTTATCTGCATTTGTGCTACTGGGAATTTTCTTGTTTAGGGGACAGTCTCTGAAAAGGTGCCCAAGATTATGGCACTTCCTACACCTAAACGGAACATGTTCATAATCTATCAGTTGGATCCATTCAACATCTTCATGCAGGAGACTTACCGTATCTGGCAGAGCTTGTTTGAGATCCATATAGACGCAAATGCGGGCATATGAAGTGTATCTGTAGAGCTTTGTATCCTCAGCAACCTTGACGAACTCGCCTAGTGTATTTCCTATTTCTTGTAGTGAGCTTTCTTCCCAATATTCCCATGGTAGCGAATATATCCTGATCCAGACTGGAGCATAACTGAGATCTTCCTTGTCCGGGTTAAATCTTTCAACCCGTGCTTTGAGAAAAGTCCTGCAGATTTAAAGAAATAAGGCCCTCCATCTAGAATCCTGTTTCGATCTTCCAGGAAGTTAAAGACTGTTGTAAAAAACCCTTTAGGTCCTAGGTGCCGGGTAATGTGGCCCTTTGGATTCCATTTTGTGTTTATCCATCTTCTGAGTGCTTTCTCCGTTGGCCATATACCGATAAATTTGTCGATCAGAGAATGGTCCCTCATATATTGTATTCTGGAATTGATTCTGTGACTAGGGAATTCCACCTTGGGTCTGTCAGTAGCTACTGGTCTGCATGTGGACGATCTGGCCGTATTTGCTTCCTTCTGAGTCGATTCTTCATTTCTTTGTTGATTGTTTTCCTTTTGGCTTCTATTTTGGTCCGTCTCATTTGTTGTAGCTGCGCCTTTCTGCTTTTGACCATCGTTTTGTGGGGGAGGCGCTTCGTCCCCCCCTGGGAGGGCGACATTCTGCTTACTGTTGATTCCTTACAATATGTCAGCTGTGGTCATGTCTGATTTAGTTAACAGAGGTTTGAACTTTGCAGGCCTGTCGTGGCAGGGGATTCAGAGTCCAGGGAGGGAACGTTTAAACCCTAATCACCATTTCTCAGAGCTCCACCGTTTTTCAATCAAAACAATCACCACTAATTTTTTCACCTTCTCTGTATATTCATATATATCCTCATCCACATTAATAACTTGGCCTTTAAGAGTAGGCTTTAACTGAAGCCTTGCACTCAATCTCAGTTTTTTAACAGGCCTTGTATGAGCTTTTCTTCTCCCATAGGTTTAACCCCATACAAAAATTCCCTGCATACGAATTCTAAAACATAGAAAATAAACAAAGTGAGAGTATAACACATAAAACACATATACACAGAGATTTCCCCTAGATCCCAAAACCAGGACTACCAGCTTGATTTTTCATTATGTTCCTTTCAATGTTACAATACATATTTATACATGCCGAAGCATCCAATACCATATATCGAAAACCATCGTGTCCAAAACCACGGACTGAAAACCATCGCATCCAAAAACATGTGTGAAAATCATGTGCAAAACCATAGGTGGGTTGGCCCAACTTAACATAGGGTCCAAAACCAAAATTTTCCGAGGTGTTGCCCCGGACCCCATAAAGTGGGGTTATGGGTACACCTCAAACACCTTGTGACCCCCGCCCACTACACAATCGATGCAACGAAGGGGGGCTCCGCCCCCCCTCTAACCCCCCGGTTACCTACGTGGACTAGTCGTGGAAAGAATATAACACAACCCAATAGATTTTAATGAAATTTATTGGCTTTTGGAACTTTCTAGTTTACTGGGGTTTACATTATTTTTATTAATCAAAGCTTATAATGTCACATGATCATCATCCTTATATTTTTCTGAAAAACTTGGCTTCAGAACTTCTTGGGTTTTCTCTTGAACCTTTGGGGTTTTGAAAATCTGTGGTTGAAAGGCCTTTGACTTTTCTTTCTAGACATGTCGTTTATTTTTCCTTACTGTAGGCAATTAGGGTTTTCTTCCCACTAATTTAATGAATTTCTCCTCATACTCCCGGTTAGCACAAAGGAACTGCTCCACACTGGTTCAGAAGTTTGCATAGGGGTTTCTTTTTTTTGTTTCTTATCCTTGTTGTATTTAGTTTTGGCAGTACCTTCTTTAACAAGCCCTCCCCAAAAAAAAAAATGTTGCCATGTTCTTTCCACCTTCCTATGATGAGTAACAACTAGAAATTTTATAAGAAATTTATGGAAAATATAGTGAGGGGGCGTTTTAGGTTTTTCCCTAACTCTAGCTAACATTTTACTCATATTATTCAACAAAGAGTAAGGAGTATTCATTCATACTTTACCAGCGAGATGTGCCAAAAATTTAAAATGGTACAAGCCTACTCGACTATATCTTCCTTCGCAGGTAAAATAGCCTTGAATGATCATGAGGGCATTGTTCCACAATAGCGTCAACCAAGCTTTATGAACTCCTTGACTGCAATCTTCATTTATGTGCTCCTCTTTCAATAAAAATGCAATATTGAATCCTATTAGAATTTGATTCTTGAACCACTGTTCTCCATGAATTTGAAACCCTGTTGCCTCTGTGATGGTCTCCTCTGTGACTGGGAATGAAATATTATAAATCGTAGCAATTCTCCTATCAAAAACCTCGGTGAATACTCTCTCCATTTCATAATTGAAACCCTCAATTCTGCGACAAAAGGTCATCCATCCGGCCCTGTTAAACAACTCTATAAGTTTGAGGGTCACACTTGATAATCTCAAAAAATTTCGGCTCATTTCTATAGAGATGGTCGATTCTTCCCATGACTATAAATAACTTGACACTAACAGCTGAGAAAAATTAGGGATTTGGACAATAATTTTGTCACTTGATGATTTGGAACACTTATGAACCTCCACTAAAACAACAAACGGTTATGGTACAAGTTTGATAACACAAAATGTGAAATAATGATCCATATTTACCTATGATTACATGATGGCTCGATTTACAACCCACAATGCACAAATGTCTTTGATAAAATGTTCGAAGGTAAAAGATTGCCCATCTGTTGATTTGATCTAAGTGATAGATCAAAGGTGGTGATGAGTGCGGAGCTAACAAACTGCATTATCTTTATCCACAAGAAAAATTCCCGCCAAAATATTTAATGGACAGGTGCAACTTCACGGTGAGTGCAGGAATTTGATTGACGCCTTAAACATCGAGCAAGTAGGAACCTACAATGCATATACACCGTTGATCTCATATCAATGAGTGCTGCCAAATTAAAAGGAAAAGAAAATTAAAACTTGATAAAATTTAAAACTTAGGACCCCATGAGAGTTGATTTTAATGAAATATTTGCATGTGATAACATTATGCATCAAAGAACTTTTTCATCTAATACATTGGAAGCTTTGTGAACTTGCTTACTCTAGGAATAAATTTAATTTTTACATTCCAATACCTGCTAATTCTAGGTTTTACAATACCTGAATTGAAATGAAACTTTTGAGTGAATTGCAACCTTATGATCTTATGTAGATATTAATTTAACAAGAAGACAAGGCAGTGAAGTTGGGAGAAGAAAAAACTATATGTTATATTTAGGAGCAACAATTGATGTCATTCCTTTGAAAATGATGAGACAATTAGGCCTTACAACCACTATGGCATATAGAAATGTATGTTCCATGGATTCTAAGAAAATCATGATGGGAAGAGGAATAAATCCACATTTTTATGATATTCAGTAACTCAAATCATGCATATATACAAAAGGAAGTGGCTACTTTCTTCACATTCCATGAGGGACTATTGTTCTTTCTTATGACTGTTCATTTCACGTACCTACAAATTATGTACAACAACAACAAATCCAAAGTACTATGTATCTAACATTCCCGACTTAATTTGAATGGGTGTTTTTGAGTCCAATCATTATTTTAAAAGTTTCAAAATTTTCACTTCCAAATTATTTGGTGAAGATGTCAACAATTTTCTCATTTTTGGAACAATGTCTCAAATGAATAGTCTTTCCCTCTACATGATAGTGAATCAGATGGTACTTTATCTTGATGTGCTTTATTTACTCATGTAATATGGGATTCTTGACCACCTTGATTGTAGAAGTACTTTCGACCATAAGAAAAGTAGAATTCACCTGCTTCTCCTTCATTTCACTTCATCATAAGTCAAGGCAGACACATTTCATGGGAGTGGTGCCTCCCTTAGGAGGATCAAAGTTCTATAAAGTGATTTTTAATGGCCATTGTTTAGTAGAATGTGTTTGATAGTAATCAACATCGCTTCATCTCTATCTCTTCTTTACTTCTTGTCTTTCTATCTGTAGAAATTCATTGTAGATTCAAAATGAAGATTGTAATACACTAAAAGAATTAACTTGATTCTACTCTATTCATCAGTGGAAACAATAAACAATCGATGAAATCACAAATCATATAAGAGAAATAATTCAATCACACATAACACAATGATTTTCTAGGGAAAGCCATAGCTAGACACCCGTGCTATCTATATATTGCATTAATTAGAAAATATGAGAAGATTATAATGTTTTTCTCAAGCCCAAGCAACCTCTGCACTATTTCTATCTATCTCATTGCTTCCCAGACAAGATAAAACCAATAGTTAGCCAATTCTACTGCCTTCCAAGCTCTTATTTCCTTGCGATGTTCCCTTGGGTATTAGCCCATATTTAATTGGGAAATCCCACAATTATGAATTGCACAATCCTCATAGGCCTTCCTCTGATTCCATGCACCACCTGTACAATTCAGATGATTATACAATTGATAGTACATTATCCTAAACTCTAATCTCAATTGGTTCTTTCTCTGTTCTGATATGCATGAGTTAATTATGACCAAATCTTCAGTTTACCAATCACTGCAGGTTACACCCCACTACTGCAGGTTACACACCACTACAGTAAGTTACATCCCATTGTTTTTTGTTACACCCCACTGCTACTAGTTAGACCTCACTATTGTATCTCCCACTAATTCCTCCATCAATTGGAATTAGTTTAACTCACTTTAACTCAGTTGGAATGAGTTAAATAATTACAAGTCAAAATAAATTGAACTAGTGCTCCTAATTGTAGGAGACACTCTTCATGGCTCTAGTTAGACCCACAACAAGAATTAACTGAGATAACTACGTCAAAATAAATTAGTTAACTATTAAAAGTTGTCATGAGATGTGGAATTACAATTTAATTCCTAATTTAATTCAAGGACAAATTAAATTAGGATTTTCTTGTTGCATTTTCAACACTCCCTCTCAACAAGAATGGAATTATCCTGCCTCTATGAAACTCGAATTTTCATCTTGACAATGCCTTTGTCAAAATATCTTCATCCTACTCCGTTGTAGCAATGTACTCTAGCAATATGATTCTCCTTTGCACACAATCTCGTAGTTGGTGATATCGGATGTCGATATTCTTGGACCAATCATGAAAAATTGGATTCTCAAAGAGTTCGATCCAGCTCAGATTTTTATAGTAAATCATTGTAGGATCCATCTATTAACCAAATGACCCAACAAGGATCTTCCTCATCCAAATAGCCTCACAAGTTGCTTGACTAGAAGCCATGATCCAAAATGGATCTAGAATACACTTCTAAGTCTAAAAATGTTACTCACAGAGGAAAACGAAAGTCAAGGGATTCTCTTGGAAATAGTCCCATTGCATAAATCTCTTCAATCTAAATCTACTACAATTTGAATGGACCAAAATGGACTTCGGATGAAGAAGTTATTGCAAAAAGAAGATTATTCATTGTCCTTTGAAAAGGAGACATTTTCTTATTAAATGGGATTTAAGAGAAATAAAAGCTTTCTATGGAAATATCGCATCGCAATGTTAAAGGGCGGATCAGCAGTCCTTAATGATCCCCAATTAACGATCTCCGACATATCGCAGTCGGAGGAAGGCTTCATGCGATATCGGAACCCCCGGGCGTTACAAATGTGATATGCCGATAGCGATGTGCGATATTGGCGATCGAACGATCAGGCGATTGGAGGAGCAGAGACATGGTCCATTGGGTCGATGGCGATAGTGTCGATAGAGTGATTGGCGATCGTGAATCCCCAATACAAGGGTCGTTGCGATTATGATATGCGATGAGCAGATATCGGTGATCGCAACCACAAAAAAGGGTCATTGACATATGCGAAGTGCGATTGCGATTAGCGATCAAGGCACGGACCCGATGGGGATTATAAATGCGATTGCATAAATTTTGAAATCCGGATTCTCAGATTTTCAATGTATTCCGTGTATTTGGGTTTTTGACCATGCAACAATGTGATTGCGATATTGCGACCAAAGGCGAACAAGATGGGAATATAAATGCGATTTCTATTATTTGAAGTCCGGCTAAAAGGCCCATTATGTGTTTTGCGTGTGTTTTCCTGTGTATTCTGTTATTTGGCTATTTTGGCCAGAGGAAGGCAAAATGACCGGGTTTCCTGCCCACCTAATCTTTTCCATTTGTAAACGGATTCTTGTGATGAAACATTCGGGTTCTTCAATGATGAAGGACTGTAACCGATGTGTTACAAGAGCACAGGGAGCTCAATTGAAAAAGCGGCTGAAGGTTGTTAAGAATCCGTGCAGAGGCCAAGAGATAACACAGAGAGCAGAATTGACAAAGGGTTGCTTGGAGTTCAAGTGAACCCAGAAGCTCGTGAGAGCGAGAGCCGAGAGCTAGAGCCAGAGCCAGAGCCGAGAAAACAGCAAAGAGATCAAATGATCCAGCTATTGTTGGTGTCTGAAGTGCGCTGAATACAGAAGGAGTTCCAGAGACAATACAGAATTATGAGAGAAGTCAGAGAGGCTAGAAGCTCAAGAAGCTTAGAGCACTGACTGAAGGAGTCAAGTCCAGAGAAGCCTAGATCTGTCATCAGAGTATGAACAGCGAGTGGGATAATATAGTATTTATAAACCCATAGGTTCAGTGTAAACCAATGGAGTTGAGCGTGGAGCTTGTGAAAGAATTTAAGCCATAATCCTAGAGAGCCTAGTTGAGTTGACTAGAGCTCAAGGAGACATAGCCCAAGATATCAGGGTGAACTCCATATTACATTGTTGTCTCATGTCTTTGCTTATTTGCTGCTTTTATTTAATGTTATCTGAGTTTTATATCAGCATAAATAAATGAACTCAAAGCTCATAAACAGTTAAGGACAATCAAAAGCATACATCTATTTCAAGTTCTTTTAATTCCGCAAATTGTCAAGCAAAAGCTAGATCTTGGGAATATTTAAGCTTTGGAGTGGGAGAGGTTCTTGTAAGCATGACAAGAAGCCTTTAGTGCCCCATTTCAGATCAGGTGGTATCAAAGTGGTTATATCAGAACTGGCTATACCAAAGCATGTTATATCATGATGCAGGTGATATCAGATCAGGATGCTTGATTGACAGAGCAATCTATATGCTTGTTTGACTTGAAAGGTGTTCAAACAATAAAAAGAATTTAGTTGTTTGATTGTTTGTAAACTGACTATTGTGTGAGTTTGCAGAGGTGAAGGGAAAGCTACTGATAGCTAAGTCCAAGAGAGGACAAGAAGGAAGAAGGGTTGAAGGCATTCTTCTTATCCCAAAGGACCTCAAAGCAATCCTGGAAGCACAAGAGGTTTGTTGCAAAAGGTTGCTTGAATAAGCTCTTTGAAGTTATTTTGTTCATTTTGATAATGACTACTTCTACAAGTGAGTCCTCAAATTATGCTTTCTTCACAAGATTCTTTGATGAAGACAAGAAGCAAGACTGGTTCACCATGATGGATATGGTGATAGAAATGTATGAGGATGGAAGGAAGAGCATCATACTTCGAGAGTAGTTGATTCTATGAAGGAAGAGAAGAAGTTGAATTCTGACAAATTGCAGGTAATGGAGAGGCAACTTCATATTGCAAATATGAACCTGGAAAGGATGCATGAGTTGGAGACACAGCTCTTTGTTGCAAAGGAAGCCTTATCAAGTATCAACTTGAAGAAGAGGTAAACAATTCATGTTTGTCTTCAAAGTCTTCTAAGAATGTTTATGTTGGTGTTTTTGAAAAGCATAACAGAGGCATAGGTTCCAAGCTAATGTCCAAGATGGGTTATGAAGGAAAAGGCTTGGGAAAACATGCACAAGGTATTGTTGAGCCAATAATGATTGAGGAAAGGCCTAAGTATTTGGGTCTTGGCTATGGACAGTCTTATGGAGACAGTTCCAAAGCTGCCATGAAGGCCATTGAAACAGTTCCAAGAAGGAGTTTCATTGCAAGTTTTCTACCTCAAGAGTGTGAAGATTGTATTCTTGTGGAATGCAATAGTGTGAGGCATACTTTGTAGAAAGAAGGTGTATATCAGCATACACTTGAACCAGAGAGTTGTGGAAACTCTGAAACCATTGAAGAGGTTGATGGTTTTCCAAAGGGAGCTACTTCTTCATTCAATTCACCTCCTCATGAAGGCAATAAAGGTGAAAGAGAAAAGTATAAATATGGTTCTAATCATATTCCTTTTGATTATGTAAAGCATGATAAATTTCCACATAGCCATTGGAAAATAATTGCATGTTCCTTTTGTGGTTTGGATAACCATAATGTTTCTAGATGTTGGAAGAGAATGGCCACATACAGGAAACTTTTGAAGGAAAGGAAGCAAAAAGTTAAAGGTCCATTGGACAAGGAAAATCATGTTGTCAATAGGATGCACATGTGTTGCACTTACTGCCATAAACAAGGACACATTGTTGAAAGGTGTTGGACTCTGAATCCAACAATGCTTCCACAAAACTTGAAGAAGGTGGAAAGAGAAAATGGCAGGAATGGAAAGAAAGATTCCATGATTGATGTGTTTCAGGATGATTCACATGTTGATGTTGATGTGCAGACAAATGCCTTACCTTTGAATTGGATTGGTAAGAAATGGTTAGAATTCTTATCCAATTAAGATTGCATGTCTATTGCTATAATGCATCTATTTGCATTTCTTTGTTAATGAGATGCAAGTTGCCGGTTTTTACCAAGAAGGTGAATGGAAAAAGTTGAGTAAGAGACTCACTTTGTTGTTGCAACATTATATTCATTTTAGTTTCGAAAGTACAGTGTACTTAAGTGAAAATTGAAGGATGAAATGCATGCATAAGCTTGATATGCATGAACACAAGGATGTTGATGATTTCCTTGTATTTGAACATGTATGTGTGATTAACTTGAAGGGTTGATTACCTTGTTATAAACATGCATATAATACAATATTGACTTGAGAAAAGTTGATTTGGTCTCCAAGATGGAGATAATGATGAAGTGTTTCATCTTTGGAAAAGCATGTAGAAAAAGATGTAAAGACATGCTTGACTTGAAGGGTCATTGCTTTAAAGGCATGTTTTGTTGGCTTGTTATTTAGTCAATCATTTGTATGCAGATGTAAAGACATGGAGGTGTTCACAAGATATGAAATATGTTTCTTTTGTTGAAGCAAGAGTCTAGACCATCCAGTTGTTGTATGTAATCTAGTTGTTGTTAACAGTTGTTGTTAACAGTTGTTGTTGACAGTATGTCTAACAAAGACAAATGAAAATTTTGTGACGCAGATGTAACTCCACATTGGTTTGAGCCACCTTGGATCAATGATCAAGGTAGAGAAGTTCAAACTACCTTCTGTGACCTTCTCAGCAGGAGTTCTACATGAAGTCAAGGAGGAAGACAGTTCTTCCTAGGAGGACAAGCACATCCAGGAGGGGAGTGTTCAAAGGCTTTGGTTCAGAGGCACTATGCAAGACAATTGTATGGACACTGAAAGAAGAGGATGTCGTTACTCTCATTTACTGTTCAGATCAATATATCAGTCTTTTGGAGTCCAAAAGCTTTTTAGTGGGAAGGCGTGATCCAAAATGGATATAGAATACACTTTTAAGTCTCAAAATGTTCCTCACAGAGGAAAATGAAAGTCAAGGGATGCTCTTGGAAATAGTCCCATTTCATAGATCTCTTCAATCTGAATCTAGTGTAATTTGAATGGACCAAAACGAACTTCGCATGAAGTTATTGCAAAAAGAAGATTGTCCATTGTCCTTTGAAAAGGAGGCATTTTCTTATTAAATGGGACTCAATAGAAATAAAGGCTTTCTATAGAAATATAGCATCACAATGTTAAAGGGCGGAGCAGCAGTCCTTAAGGATCCCTGATTAGTGATCTCCAACATATCGCAATCAAAGGAAGGCTTCATGCGATACCAAAACCCCCAGGCTATTGCAAATGCAATATGTCGATGAGCAATGTGCGATATCGGCGATCGGGCGATTGGGCGATCAGAGCAGAGACAGAGTCCATTGGGTCGATGCGATATGCCGATGAGATGGGCCCATAGCAATAGCGCTGATAGAGCGATCGGCGATCGATGAATCCCCGATACAAGGGTTGTTGCGATTGCGATGTGCGATGCGCCGATATCGGCGATCGGCGATCGCAACCGAAAAAAAGGGACGTTGACATATGTGACGTACGATTATGATTACCAATCAAGGCACGGACCCGATGGGGATTATAAATGCAATTGCATCAATTTTGAAATCCGTATTTTCAGATTTTCAATGTATTCCCGTGTATTTGGGTTTTTGACCATGCAACAATGCAACTGCAATATTCTGACCAAAGGCAAACCCGATGGGAATATAAATGTGATTTCATATTATTTGAAGTCCGACTAAAAGGCCCATGATGTGTTTTGTGTGCGTTTTCCTGTGTATTCCGTTATTTGGCTATATCAACAAGAGGAAGGCAAAACGACCGAGTTTCCTACCCGCCTGTTCTTTTCCATTTGTAAACGGATTCTCGTGATGAAACAGTCGGGTTCTTCAATGATTAAGGACTGTAACTGATGTGTTACAAGAGCACAGGGAGCTCAATTGAAAAAGTGGTTGAAGGTTTTTGAGAATGCGCGCAAAGGCCAAGAGATAACACAGAGAGCAGAATTGACAAAGGGTTGCTTAGAGGTCGAGTGAACCCTAAAGCTCGTGAGAGCCAAAGCCCAGAGCCAGAGCCCATAGCCAGAGCGAGAGCTAGAGCTGAGAAAACAGTGAAGAGATCAAATGATCCAGTTGTTGCTGGTGTCTGAAGTGTGTTGAAGACAGAAGGAGTTCCAGAGACAATACAGAATTCAGAGGGAGTCAGAGAGGCCAAAAGCTCAAGAAGCTCAAAGCACTGACTGAAGGAGTCAAGTCCAGAGAAGCCTAGATCTGTCATCTGAGTATGGACAGCCAGCAAGATAAGATGGTATTTCTAAACCCATAGGTTCAGTGTAAACCAATGGAGTTGAGCGTGGAGCTTGTAAAATAATTTAAGCCATAATCCCAGAGAGCCTAGTTGAGTTGACTAGAGCTCAAGGAGACGTAGCCCAAGATATCAGGGTGAACTCCATATTACATTATTGTCTCATGTCTTTGCTTATTTGCTGCAGTTATTTATTGTTACCTGAATTTTATATTAGCATAAGCAAATGAACTCAAAGCTCATAAAAAGTTAAGGACAATCAAAAGCATACATCTATTTCAAGTTCTTTTAATTCCGCAAATTGTCAAGCATAATCTAGATCTTGGGAATATTTAAGCTTTGGAGTGGGAGAGGTTCTTGTAAGCTTGAAAATAAGCCTTTAGTGCCCCATTTCAGATCAAGCCATGTACTTTGCTTTTGCTACACTGATTGCAACTAATCTTTGCTTTTTGTTGTACCAAGAAACTGTTGTTGGCCCAATACTGAAGATTATTCGTGATGTGCTCTTCCTGTCAGATGGAATGGAATCCTTGCCTAATCTGCATCTGTGAAGCCTTGAAGCTTCACTCCCTCTATCTGTTTGTAAACAAGGCAAAACTGAGTGGTGCCTTTGAGGTATCTCAACGCATGTTTAGTTGTCTTCCAATAAAGTTTGGTTGGCTTAACCATGGCTTGACTAAGTTGGTTAACTACAAAACACATGTATGGTCGTGTGTTCACCAAATACATAAGTAAACCCACAAGCTATCTATAAATAGTCACCTGCACTGCTTCACCTAAAGTAGCATCTTCCTTCCTCCAATTACCTACTAGAGGATTCTCCATGGGTTTGTTTCTCTCCATGTGGAACTTCTTTTATATCTCGTTGGCATATTTTTCCTAATAGAAAAGCAGTTCCCCGTCTCCTTGACATACTTCTATACCAAAAAAGTAATGCATGAGCCCCATGTTCTTCATCTTGAATTCTCTTGCAAGATCCTCTTTACAATATTTTATTAGCTTTTCATCACCTATTAGAAATAAATCATCGACATATAATACTATAATCAACAATTTGCCTTCAACCACAATATGGTAAAGGTTCACATCTGCTTCACTTTTGGTTAAGCCCAACCCATTGAAATAGTTGTCAATCATGTTGTACTAAGAACAGGGTGCTTGTTTTAGTCCATACAATTCTCACTCAAGTATGCACAAATGTGAATCTTTGTTGAAGGTCTCAAATCCTTCTGGCTACTCAATACACACCTCTTTCTCAATCATACTGTTGAGGAATTATCTCTTCACGTCCATCTGATGTATCTTCGATCCCATTTGCGCTGACAATGCTAGAATAGATCTGATTGAAGAGTGCCTTACTACTGGAGCAAAGGTCTCATCATAATCAATTCCCTCCAACTGAGAGAATCCTCTGGCCACAAATCTAGCCTTTTGTTTCTCCACACTCCCATCTGCTACTTGATTTACCTTATAAAGCCATCTAGAACTCACCACTGATATGTCTGTTGGTCTTGGGACCACTTCCCAAACATTGTTTCTAATAATGGAGCCATACTCCTCTACCATGGCATCAACCCATACTGGTTGTTGCACTTCTTCCTCAAATGAGGATAGTGTTGGGAATCACGATTGTCATTAGACCAAAACCTGCAAGTGTTCGTCAACGATCGCATCGCCGGAGATAAGGATCCACGAGAGGCAGTTAGTCCATGTCATGAAACACACGGGGAGCGTTGGTTTATCCAATGTCCAACAATCTCCCGCCTAACGCAAGTCGGGTGTGTATCAAACTCGTGACCTACTCTCTGATACCACTTGTTGGGAATCATGATTGTTGTTAAACCAAAACCTACAAGTTTCAGTCAACGATCACATTGCCAGAGATAAGGATCCAAGAGAGGTGGTTAGTCCATGTCATGAAACACACAGGGAGCATTCGTTTATCCAATATCCAACATACTTTGGAAGACATCTTGGTCAGTGGTTGATGATGTCTAGATCCTAGTGAGGGAGAATATCGTTGGTCTTGTGGAGCTCTGACCTTGGATATGATATCTAGATCCCTAAAGGTTAGTGTTGAAGTTGAATTTTGATGGTACCTATAGTGGCAGATACCTAAATAACACCTTAGTCCCTGATAGTGTCTTAGAGCCTTGTATGAGTGTATGACAATTGCATTATGACACTTGGATCTTTCATGTGTTCGATACCTTGGTAGTTAGGGTATCTCAAGCACTCTATATATTATTGTTCACTTCTTTAGAACATTTCAAATTGAGATCAATCTTGTACCAATTGAGCAATTATGAATACCTCCCTAGTTAAGAGGGAGTGTTGAGAAATGTAACTAGTATCGGTCTTCATATTTGTATTTGAGTCATGATGTAATATATTTGTCAAAGAAAAGAAAATGAAAAAAAATTATGAAAGAAAATTTTTATAAGCATGGGTTGCATGCTTTGTTTGTTTTTTTTCTAGGTCAAATCCTCCATTAAAGGCTTCTAGGGTTTGTGTCATGTATCATTGTCCTTGTCATTACATAATAGACACTTCTTCGACTTTGTATGTCAAGAAAAAATTATTTTTGAGTCTAAAGTCTCATGTATGCCTAAGTTAGCCTACCCTCCAATCAAGTCAGCCTCATTAAGGGAATTCGACCACACGGAACCACAATAAATTAGTAGCTACTCGACCTCATTTGGCATCCAATAAATCAAATTCGATCTGTAGTTATAGGAGGAATAAAGAAGAGAGAAATACCTAGAAGAGGAAGAGGAAACCCTAGCGAAGGAAGGAGGAATCCCAGCGAAGTCAAAAGGTTGATTTTCTCATCTTTGGCTCACACATGCGAGTTTCTAGGTTGCAGAAGGAGGGTGGAAGTTGCAAGTCTATAGTAGAGCCAAATTTTTGTTTCAGGAGAACCCAAATCTAAGGTTGTTATAAGGTTAAAAGTAGTTTGACTTAAGTTGAATTTTGGTGTTTGGAAAATCATCTTGAGAGGTTGACATGGTGAGCTAGAGGAGGTCTTTTGGTCTGGTCAAAGGTCTTGATTATCTCATTTGATTTGATTCTAAGGAAAAGAATAGAATTTTTGGGTTTTTAGCCTTGGATGAGAGACTACATCATGTGTCTCTATTGTGTTGATCTTCATATTTTGTTTCAATAGTTCCTTGATGACAAAAAGATAAAAGAAGTTAATAAAGATCTCTAAGTAATCACAATTAATTATCAAGTTAAAGGAAATATTTCTACCTTTTTTTATTTTCTAACATGCATTGTTCAATGGTGTTATTCATTGTTCATGTGATGTTGATTTATGTTCATTTAATGATAATGGTAATAATTCTTTGTAAAGTTAAAAATATTGATTGAAGAGAAATACTTATTCACCCCCCTCTTAGTATTTCGAACACAAGCGAGCTTCAAAGTCTACTTTGAAGGTCTCCAAAATCTGCTCCATAATGTCTCCAAAAGAATGCTGAAATTAAAGGTCAAACAAGGCTCTAAGTTTGTCCATAAAATAGGCTAAATTGTAGGGCCGAAATTCTCTCTTCCAATGGTTGAGCCTACACCTCCTTCGGCTCGAGTTCTACACTATACTACAAGGGTCAAATTTTGCACTTCACCGCAAGGACGAGTTTTGAAGTAAGATAGGTCGAGTTGTAGAGTCAAAGTCTATCCTTAGGAGGCCTAAACTAGACAGAGTTCTGTCCTAAAAGGATCAAGTTCCATCCACAAAAGAGAGGTCGAAATAACACTGAATTATGTCCACAAAGATAACTCAACCTATGCTTCAAATGTTGATTAGAAAAAAAATTTAAGAACCCTTAACCAAGAACAAAGATAAAACCCAAGAGTTTTGCCATATATCACCTTCAAGGTTCATGTGATTCAGAACCATTAAACTTCTTCTTAGCCCAAATTCTTCTTTTCTTTTGCTTGTCTGAGTTGGCGGTCGAATGAGAGAGTATTCTCTCCTATTTATAAGGTCAACCCACTCCAAATAGCATTGACTTGACCTAGACAAGACCAACTTGACCTAGACAAAACAAGTGGCTCTTCAACTTAGAAAAATCATTCTTCTCAAATGAGAGGAGTTAGGGGGCATGTAATAGCTCGTTCAAAAGTGCTTAAAGAGATCTTTAAGACTATTCTAATATCTTGTTAAATTGGTCATCCTTTGACATCAATATTAATTAATTCCTCCAACGTTCTTTTTCTAAGGACTCAGATTAATCTTTTCATTAATTTAATCACTCCCCAACGTTGTGAGGAGTATGGTGACCTAGTAAGATTCTCTAGTGTTTTGCAATGATTATTCCCCTTTCTTAATAACCATATGATTCCCCTTATATGGCAACTATATTCAAAAAAAAATTAGACTTCACTATTCTTTGTAACATTTATTACAAAGTCATGGTAATATCCCTCCTACATTTACACTCCTTTGTGTCACTTGAAACATATATTTGGCAATGGAACAATCTTTCTTCAATGAGAATATGATCTTTAAATTCCCAATTATCAATTGTGGTCAAAGACCTTGGGTTCAAAGAAGCTATGACAAATTGAGTGTGGCCAAAAGTTGGATTAGACAGGGTCTACAAAAAATGTGGCCAATGGTCCAAATGACAACATGGCTTTGATCCGAAATGAAATGAATAATAGTTCATTATGGAATATACAACTTAAGAATGAAAGATACTTGAAATCCAAATAAGACAATTATTTACTAATTGAATAATAAATATGAGATAGATTGATGATACTAAGCCATGTGATGATGTACTTATACTCATTCACTAGTCAATACGGTTGATTGCTCATATCCCTTGGTTTGGCCATACCCTTTATTTAGGATTTGTCACTCTATTTAATATTATTATTATTATTATTATTATTATTATTATGTATATGATATATATACATATATTTATGTTGATTCCAGTATAAAATTATGTTTAAGCAAGAAAATGAGGAAGAGTTTTGGTGAAGGAAAAAAATGGGAAAGTTGAGGCTTCATTGAAAAACAAAATTTTCAAGCAATTATCCCCTGCTAGTAAAACTTTGACATGAAAAATACTTCATAAAAGAGAATAACAAGAGCATACAATATGCAGTTTCTGCAAAAATAGATGGTGAAGACATTGATCACCAATTGGTTAAATGTCATTAAATAATGTAGGTGTTGCATTTTATAATGAAGATATAGAGGGAAAGGATAGGTGGAATAGGCTCATTATTGGAATGCATAAAAAAAATATTTGAGATATCCTACAAGCAGTTTAGAGTTGTACCTCTAATAGTGTCCTAACCTATATCCACAACTAAAAACACAAGCATAATTGAAGAAAAGGAATCCTCTTTAAATTGCAGCAAAAACAAAAAATTATGTTTTTTAAGGAATTAAATAGGTACCAACACTCAAAGGGCCAAGAAGATAGGAGATATTAAGACATACAAGTCTAGGCCATAGGAATTATTTGATGGTGCATGCCTAGGAAGCCCTAGAAAATGTTGGGGGAGAGGAGGAGGTGTTCTGTTAAATTCGCAACTCAATGACAAATTCCAACCACAGAACAAGATTCCTCTTTTCGAGAGGACCAATTTTGACTTTTGAAGCACCCAAGTTGAACAAGGAAAAGTGTATTGTTGAATTAAAGCCCACATGTGCATATTTGATTAGATCGACCCTAAAGCAAATTGGACACTCTTGGAAGTCTATAAATACAAGTGACCTCAACCTCATTTGGATATGATCATGAAGCATTCTTCTATTCTCTTCTTTGGCTTTGGCTCGCACAAGTCTAGGGCAATTCAAAGAGATTGATTTGCATAGGTCTAAAATTACAGGGTCCAAAGTTCACACACATATCTAGGGTTTTTGGTCACAACCACAGGCTTGTCATAAGCATATTTTAGTTATAACTATAGGCATGCAGGCAAATGCATGCGGTTGAAGGCTTTTAGCCACATGCATGACACTCTCTGCGTGCGATTGAGACTTGGGGTTTGAATTTTCAGTTGATCAAATATTTCATCAGTTGACTACAGATTTCAGTAGTTGACAGCAGAAAATGACATTTGATCGCAAGCTTCTGAATTAGGGCTTTGGATTATTAGCATTATTGGGTTCATCTCATGGATATTGTTGAGTTGATTGTGTTGGATAGGGTTATGGTTGAAGATATGGATCATTATACTCTCTTTTGTTGAATCATTCAACGACAATCTAGTAAGAAGAATAATTTGAAAGGGTCTTCATGTAGTGAATTTTTCCCTGGTCTCCAACCAATCTTGGTGTCTCTATGTGTGAATGATTTTCTCCTATTATTCCTTTATGTTCTGCTCCATTGATGATGACGTTGTTCTTTCTATATATTGCATATGTTGTTGAATAATGGGGTGAATTTAATATGCAAATGAGGAAATGTAATTATCTAAAGCAAATAACAATATAGACCTAAGAAAAATTAACAAACGGGTGGGGGTGGAGAACTTATTTTTATTTCAGAACCCTGAAAAAATATTTCATAGGAGGATAATAACAACGAACAAATGTCAAAGTTGAATGGAAGGTTTTGGCAATACTAATGTGATGGGAAACTCTAGTCTAATTATTGGCAGGGTAGAGGACCAATGGATGTAATATCTTGGGCCTTTGTTCAACCAAGTAAAAGCATTGACAACATCCTTTTCTATGATTTTCCTATTTTATCTATGAAGAGAATAATGTGTATGATGATGATCAATCACAAAAAAAATGTGGAATTTCCAAAAGAGTTTTGGGAGATTAATGAGGAAGAAGATGAGGAAGTATCCCAATTTATTCAAGATCCCTATGTAGAATAACCTCTTAGTTTGCATATGAAAACCATTCCGATGACATATATTTGGTTATGCAATTAATGTATATAACAAAGTGGCGTAAAGACCTTTTTGTTTGCTATTTAGATATGGTTCCCTATATTATCTTAAGACAAGTATATGGTCATGCACTCTCTATAACGAAGTAAGTGGCGTAAAGTCCCTTTTGTTTGCTATTTAGATATGGTTCCCTATATTATCTTAAGACAAGTATATGGTCATGCACTCTCTATAACGAAGTAAGTGGCGTAAAGACCTTATTGTTTGCTATTTAGATTTGTTCCCTATATTATCTTAAGACAAGTATATGGTCATGCACTCTCTATAACGAAGTGACGTAAAGTTCCTTTTGTTTGCTATTTAGATATGTTTCCCTATACGATGTTAAAATGATTATATGGTCATGCACTCTCTTTACATTTTTTGCAAGTATTTTCTTATAGAATTCCATTTTAGCATTGTCTCGGAGATAACAAACAAGGAACTTTAATGATTTTCAAGATTACAATTGTTTACAAACTTCAAATATAAGATTACATTTTTCACCAAAAATTAGAAGGAAAATAAATCCAAGTATAAAAATTATAACTTTGTGTTCTAATGACTCAATTGACCTCTTGTATACACCAGCTCTCATGTATTGCCCATGTAGGCCCCCAACTAGGTGAATCCACTAGTTATATACACTTGATACATATACAATACACTACTTATAGAATCTAACAGCTCCTTGGAAATTAGAACTCATAATAACTCAAATACTACCAAGTACAATAATTATAATTTAAAGTGTACTAATGACAGCCCCCAGTGTTGAAAAATGTAACTAAGTTTGGTCTTCATAATGACGTGTAAATGTGATTTTATGTAATTGATAAAATAATCTTTGTAATGCTTGTCTCATGGATTCCATGAGCAAGGAATTTTATTTTTAGTAATGGCTGCCATTGTGAGCCCTTGGGATTGGTTATAAAGTAAAAGAGAGTCAATGTCATGAATGAAAGACCCTTCTTGGGCATGTTGCACTTTTACAAGAGTCATTAAATGTAAAGTAAGGCCCTCCAAGACCAAGCAAAGTCTCCTCCTACAAGTCAGCTTCAACAAGGGTAATAATATATTCACCAAAAAACATGTTGACTCACCTCCATGTCATGACGCCTAATTAGCATGGCAAACAACTATAAATAGACCACTTGGCCTCATTTCATAGCAGAGATTTCCGGTCAAGCTCTGCAGTTGAAGGAAGTGCGAAAAGGTCATAAAAGAAGCCTTATAACTAGCGAGGAGGAGGAAAGGAGCAGTGAGGTCTTTTGGCATTGGTTTGGAAGGTTTTCTTGGGCAAACAACTTCACACGTGGCAAAAACTAGGGTTTCTGTAGTGGGTGCATCTGATGTAATAAAGGACAAGATAAGGATCTCCAAATCTGTCCTATTGTTGGTCGAGTTCATCTGGAGAAGTTTCCAACAAAGGAAGGACTCACTTCCAAACTTGTCTCTACTCCTCAAACGTGTGGTATTATAGTAGTACGAGGTGCAAATCAGTGAAAAAAGAGGTTGAAGTTTTAGGGTAGCCAAGAAGTGCAGAAGAAGGAAAAGTTTGACTTGCGTTGACTTGTGCAAGAATGAAAAGCAACAAAGAGAAAGAACTTGTGTCTTGGTCTTGGAGTGGCAAATAGGTCAAAGGTTTTGGTCTTGGTATTCGCCAATATGAATCTCTATAAGAAGAAGAATTTGTTCCAGTTATCCTCTCAAGAATGACAAGTTTTGGCCCTAGTTGATAACCTATATTTTGTCTCTTGTCTCTTTATGGTTTATGCATTGGTAGTTGTTTGATGAAAAATAACATTATAATAACATAATTAAAAGAAGATCCTAATCAGGAAGTAAAAAGCATTCACAAGCAGTTACTAATAGAAGAGAAAGCACTCATTCTTGATGCCCTAGATTTCTCAACAACCAGCCAAGTCAATACACCAATTACATATATCTTTTATACTTAGGGTTATTCCATACATTACAAATGACAAGACCAACAAAGAGTTCAAGGATGATGAAGGGGAAGAACAAGATGTTAATTATATTAGTGATGACAAAACTACTAGTTTAAGCCCATCAAAAAAAAACTAGTTTGGCTAAGGAAACCAATTCAAAGCTTTATCCTGGATGAAGTTCTTAGTGATAACAAAGTTAGAGAGTGCACCTGCAACATAAAGTTAGGTTTTTCAATAGGTTCAATTCAAAGTTAGCTGAGCCATTTTAATAAGTAGTTCAAACACAAGGAATAGAAAAAGGATACAAATGAGGAATATGTTTTCTTTGTGAAGAACAAGACTCAAAGGCCTTACTAAGTTACCTATTGAGATGAAGGCTATTGGGGTGGATCTATAGGAATAAGTAGAATGCTAAAAGTGGTGCTGGGAAATGAAAAACTAGACTTATCGAAAAGTATGCACAAAGAAAATGGATTGCTTAAAAAGCTTGCTCACGCAACAAAAATATTCACTATGATAGTGTTTGTTGCCTTTGAAATGAAACTCGGATGGTTAGTACATCAAATGGATGTAAAGAGTACACTCCTTAATGGAGATCTTAAATAACAAAACTATTTGAAGCAACCTGAAGGTTTTGAGCTTCAAAGAAAGAAAAGTATATATGAAAATAAAAAAGGCTTATTTGGATTAATGCAAGCCCCCAAGGTTTCATGCACATGAATGAATATGTTAAACATGTTCGATTTCATAGAGATGATGTCGCAATACTCATTTCTATTGACAAATTGATTATTACATGTTGTTGAGAAGACAAAATCAAACCACTAGAAGTAAAGTCTTCAAGCAACGATTGGCATGAAAGATTTGGACCCCATGTGTTACCTTTTCAATTTATAAGTGTGAAAAATGAAAACATATTCATTTTCCAGAACACATGCAAGAGATTTACTTTGGATGATGGAATGCGAGTTATCATATGCATCCATGGAGACATGTCTAGAATTATCCTTAAGAGGATACTTTTAAACCAATTAATAAGATCTTTTAAACCGATTAATAAGATCTTGTACATATGCTTCGTTGAAAATTTGATAGTTTGGTAGACTCAAACCATACTGACTTGACTTGTTCAGTTGCCTTGTCAAAATTATCTCCACTCAAGACTATGCATAGGAATGTTGCAAGGAGGATTCTGAATTATATGAAGGAAACATCAATTACTATACAAATTACAATACAGATATACAAATTACAATACAGATCTCAACTTTGAGTTCATGGGATATATAGATGTTGCTCAGGCAAGTTCCCTAATTGAGAAATTCTACCTTAGCGTATAAATGTTCAATGGGGTGGTGAGGATAATATTTTGAACAAGCAAGAGGCAATGGGCAGTTGCACTATCCACTATGCCCATGAGGGCATAGTACAAGGCATTAATGAATGCCACATGTAAAACATTACGGCTATGGAAAGTAGTCAAGAACTTCCACTGCAAGCAATATCACCCCACCCTACTTGATATCGAGTGTGTTGAAAATTGTGGTGTATCTAGTGTTTCATCCATGTAAAAAACCTTATTAAGGTACATTGCATCACATTCGAGAGAACGTGACGAAAAAATAGATCTAGCTGAGATTATCCCACAAAAGAGCAAATAGTAAGCTTTCATTCAAGGCCATTGAGAAAAAAATACGTTCAAGAATTTAGATAAACATGATAACAATCATCAGAAGTCATTAATTGCCGCTCATCGATCTAATTATCGTTATTATGATGTGTATGACATGGTAGAAGATATTGATCTGATAGTCTTGGGAAGACCATAGTTTTCCTATAATGACGTGATGTACTTGTACAGTGTTATAGGTGCCTTTTGTAATGAAATAGTGTATTATGAGTTGGAATATGGTTACGCGTGAAGCCCTCTGGGTATTTTTCATTTGCTTCTTATATAACATGGTTGACCCGCTAGTAAGGGATCTATTTTTATTTGGTACCGAGACACACCAGCACGTTTCCCCAGAAGTAAGGTAGGATTAACGTTTTGATTTATTTCGTCTGTAAAGTTCTATGAATTGAATAAACATATACATGATCAAGCTTGCAGTTTTTTACGACCTAAATCATACCAAGAAGTTCTAGAAAACAACGACCATGTGACGAAAAGTGCACAAGATATCAACGGAGTCGGAACTACAAACCGAATAGTCTGCAAGAACCGATGTGTTCTCTCAAAAGCTTTTGCATATCACACTCATGTCATTAGAATTAACGGTGGAAATATACTTGTCATAGGAATAGCGAAGTGAAAAATAATATATTGGCATTGGTAAAAACAGGGAAGGGATACGAGGGAGGCAATTGACAGTTATTTTTATTTTAGGACCGAAAACTACCAAGTAGCCTGGCCCAAATTATCAAACGATGAACACAAGTCCGTCTCAAATTAAACACTAACCAACCTAAAATTAAACCTATCTCTATCTTTCTCGACTAAATGACTGAAGACTGTAGAATTGGGCTGCTACTCATGCCAGCACAATTAACCAGCGCCAGGTTTTAAAAAGACAAAGACTTGCAGCGAGTTAAGTTCCAAAAGCTACAGCAGAGTATCAGATCAGAGGAATGAAATGTAAGAATAGGGTAGAAAAGCAAAAAAAACCCGGAGCATAGCTGATTTGATTACACAGACCCAATCTCAATTCCCTTTTATCAATTTATAGTGTGAAAAAACCTATTTATTTGTCATATGGCTCTCTACACAGCTACCTAACCGCCTAACTATCTAGAGATGCATATATCCATTGTCCAGAATTTTGTTCGCTCACAGATGACACTTTCTTTATCATGACAGCCTTCGAAAACATGAATTTTAGATCAAATACGTAATCTGTGACAGGTAAAAATTGTACCATGAACCAAAAGCTAAACAATTGTTCAACTCGGATGAATAATAGATATAAGCCATAACAAATGCATAAACTTGCTAAACCGCAAAACACAAATAGATTATACTTAAGTATGCTCTGTTGCAACTTTGATGATACAGAGCTCATAGAACAAGAGTTACAAAACAAAATTTCGGAAGAAAGAAGCACAAACAGACCATAGATTACCCTGCTGAGCTCGGAATCTAAAGGATAAAGACAATCTGGCTTTTTAGACCCTGGGTTAAAGCTGAAATAAACCTCGTATCTCAGATGATTCTTATATACTAAATCCAAAAGATTAAATATGCGCTCATAATTTAATGGTTTCTGAATATTTATGCCCCACACTTAAACAGACACCTCGGGAGAAAGAAAAAGCAACAGGGTTGAAGTCCCTCAATCATCGGATAGATCAAAGTTCCTGCACGACAGAAAACATACTACAGTAACACCATGAATTCCAGCTTTTTCTTCGAGATGACTAGTTCGTCAAATTTTGAAGGGCTCAACGTAGAATTATAATATTACCCTATATATCTGTTCATGAAATGTTGAAACATCAAATATTACAACAAATATCATCTGCTTAACATCTAAAGTGAAATTTAGCAACCTTCTCACATGAAAGTTTGAAACCAACCATCTGTAAATCAAATTGCCATCTTCCATCAGGTAAATTCATGGACCTTTGTTCTGGCCCCCTTCATGATATAATGCCCATTTCCATTCCATCTGCCTTCATTGCATATTACAAAAGACGACAATTGTCTACCAAAACATATATGTCTTCTATAACTGACCATCTCCTGGATGCCATCTCAGCAGAGGACTCAAAACTATGATGAATGTGAAGACCACAAAAAAGTCCATATTACAAATGGAGAAAAAGTAAGAAGGTACAGGTAAATTTTCAATCCACACATTTTAGCTATCTCTGACAACACGGTTCAATACTGAGATATGTGCTGCTAATATCTTTGTACCTCCCACTTGATATAGAATTCTCCAGTGGTTAATTTAACACTGATAAGCTCCACTTTTGTCCCTCACAAAGGATGTTTTGAATTGTAATGGGAGATAGCCTCATTAAGTTGTTTGTCACAATGATTGACATGTTTTCTTTAAATATATATTGAAATTACACCGTTAATGACAGATTTTGCTTCCTCGCATGCTCAGGCACAAGTCGCTGAAATAACTCTGGTGAGGCTCCTTGCAACTCTGTAGAATTCATAACGTACAACTGGAAATAAGCATCTAAAACCAACAAATCATTTCTAACCTGAACACTTACACCAGATGTACATTTGACTTGAGCAACTTGCCTTGGGGTGTAAAGTCAAAGAGAAGTGGCAGAGGATGAGCATTTGGTAATTGTGTATTGGGATCACGCAGCTCATCAAAGAAAGGATGTGCACAAGCCTCCAGCTGCATGTGTTGGCAAAAGGTAAAAAAACGTTATTAGAACAAGTAAAGAGCAAACGTGCAATTAGATAATTGATTTATGATTGAAGCAACTAAAAACATAATAGGATATTTTGACATCTTACCTGCCAGTATAATAGAGTATTAAATTTATATTTCAATGATATGAAAGTTAAGTCTTTAATTTCCTTGCATTCTACAAAAATGTCCATAATCAAAGGACTTGGCACAACTTTATCAAGCTTACCCAGCTAAGGTGCTGGATGTTTATTCCGTTGGGACAAATCAACCACAAAAAACTTAACAATTACCAATGCTTGCATTGCCTTGCCCAGGATGTATGGCATATCATCTGTATTTAATCACTCAAGTATATAATATCAGATACAGGATTGTTCAACAAATCTTGTGTAAAGACAACTCTGAAATTACAAGCATCCCATAGTTTTAAATTACAAACAAACAAATCTTATACATGAAAAACTTCATCTACACAATTGCTCCTGTCAAAAACTTACAAAACAGCTTATAGAACACCTTGGTTCCAAGGATAATTGTCACAAACAATAGCAACGACAGCCCTTCAGATACAAAACACTGTTTGAGGAACACTGGATGACAAAGCCACAATTCTCAATCGGCTCCATAAGAGCAACATTCAACATACCACATGCTTAATCAGGAAAAGTTTGGATGTTGTGAAAAGCTGTGTAGGGACCATAGATATCTGGTCTAACCTGCACGAGATACAGAGATTACACTAACATGTAGAAGTGAAGTCAGAACTGCTGCATTACATTATGCAAACATGATTTTTTGCTCTTAAGTGGTTCAGCTAGGGCATTATAGAACTATAATGTTATCCTACACAAATGCAATGCTTTATGCAACTGCAATTGATAGTTATCTGAGAGGGTGGTGACATCACTAGAAGTTGTCCCTTGAAAACTTCCCATGGCAAGTTGAATGACTACTTAAGAAAAGTACTCATGTTCCCAGTACTCTTCTCACTTCAAAATAAGTGTTTGCTAGTTTGGGGGGTGGGCGGGGGGTTGGGGGGGATGTCACAAGGGACATCTTCACTTTCCTAACCTGAAAATCTGCTAATTAGATTTGCTCAAACAGTAAAGCAAAGCGCAGATTTACAATTAAAGACTGCATATACCTGAACAAAAGATACTACGTATCCTATAACTGACTGTTGCCAAGCCCAACGAATGATGGAGAAAACTGAGGATTTAAAGAAACAGCGATGGTCCTATATCAAATCTCCCTAACTAAAAGTACAACTGAATTGAAAATCAATGAGAGAATTCCACTTTGCATGAATTCTCACAATGGGGTGACTTCATAAAACAAACAAACTCATTTTTCAAAAATTGAAGATCATTTCATAATTCCGATACCAATCAAGACCAAGCCCGTCCACTCTAATTACAATAAAAATCAAAACCATGCCCATCCCAATGAAATGGAGGGGACCTAGAATATAGTCACTACTTAAAGCCTTGTTGGCCTATGATGAAACTCTAGATTAGCTTACCGACAGCTTTGCAAGATGAGAAGAGAAGCTAGAATAATGCAAAGTATAAACAAACACCGATGAAGATTGCCTTGCCTGGAGAGCTTTTAAAGTTATGAAAGACATCACTGATGCATAAAATCAACTCCTCGAGACATAGGAAAAGCAAGAATGCTTTCTTCTCTCCTCCCAATTGCTAAATAAAGCACATAAGGTCTCCTTAAATTGCATGTTCCACTTGACGGCTATGTGTGAATGAAATCAGATTGGAACATGCCCAGAATACCCTTCAAAAAGTGCAGCCACCACCTGAACATATTAGATATAAACGATATATGCGATACCATGCTAAAATGCCCAAAATGCTGCACCTTCCCTATGCATGTTATCTGAAACAAGGCACCCTAAAAACAGCAGCACTCTACATTTGTTAAAAACAACAGCAAAAGAGTCAAAGAGGCAGTACTCTTCAGCGCATAAAAATATCATCAAAGAGTAAAAAATGCTGGCTCCACTATGCCGGTTCCTTCCTCAAAAGGTGTGCCCATATGCTGAAAATAGAACCTCAATCATGGCCGGCTGTCAATAGACCCCAGAAAAGCACCCTTCATCTAATGGAACACCATCAGAGTGCCCCAAAACAGATCTGGTGTAGATTAGAACAGCACGCTTATGCAGTAAAAACTCTCTGAAATCCGTGCCAAGAGGGAGCACCAACATGCAGGATAGTCGCAAACACGAAAATCATTATTAGGGTGAATTCTGCTTTGTCCAATCTCAAAAATGGTTCTGCAAAACGGTCAAATCTAAGCTTGCTTGTTCAGCAGGCAAAGTTACATGGTCTGAAAAGGTGTATCACACTTGCTTGAAGTACAAGCAACATCTGTCGGTAACTTCTCTAGCATTTGAATGACTCCATGAATTAGCTTAAGTCTACCTCGCCTATGTGAATATTCATTTAGCTTGGAATATGGCTGCTATGTTCGATAAAAGTGATGAAATCCAGTCTGATTTGTTCTCTCCAAGCAAAGTCTAGAGTGATCTACAATATTCAATAACTTTTTAATTTTGCTTCTATGTTGCCTATATATGCTGCTTGCAGTCACAAGGATATTCTTGTTAGGAAGTCCTGCGTACAGATATTCATTAAGCTTATAAAAATTGGTGCACCAGGCCTGATGAAGATGAAAAGGTCATCTATGAAAAAAGTGGGGATGATTTCCTTTCGCATCTTGCAATGAACATATTTCCAGCAATTCAGTGACCTAAGGATCTTGCTGAGAAGTATTGCTTGGAGCTGAAGCCTTGTGATGTTAGAGAACTCAAATCTATTTACAGGTCTCTCATGGAAAGGTTGAGAATGCAGCACAATGGAAGCATGACCTTCAGATGGCAGTAGTAGTAGATGCTCAGAACAGACTTCAAATAGAACCCACCTGATCAAATTTTTGCAGAAGTGTTATGAGGACGAGGGACAGTTAAGTTCATGAAACCTGTCATTGTGAATGGGATTCTTTCATAAGCCTATGGATGCATTTCAGATTGCATACAGGAGTTTGTAGCCCAAGCTAAGGACACAGTGCACCTACAGTGCTCACAGCTTGGCATAGAACTCTGTCTTGAAGAACAGATCAGAATCCTAGTAAAGTCTTCCTCTTGAGGTCACAGGTTCAAATCCATAGAAGGGTAGAGTAGCAGTCAAGTCACTGCGCAGAGGGGAATCCCTTGTCCCACCAACAAGGGGATCTCATACACCATGGTGTCTGGCTTGACCATGACCTTAAAATTATATATATATATATATATATATATATATATATATATGGGTCCTTGAGAAGTCTCCTGGTATTTGTTTTAGCTGACCTGTAATGCAAAGAGGACAAAACTGGGCTGACCTCAAATAAAATTCTAATTGATGGACCTGAACTTGTGACTAACCCAACCTACATGTCTACATGTAAAGGAGATTTCAGAGCCACTTGTCCACTTTGGATGACACTTGGAGAGTTCACTTGCTGATTTGTGGTGGACTGAAGTGTCCAGTTTCAACGTTAGACATGCCTGTTTGGAACATTTGCTGCATACATTGAAGCCACTCCCATCTTTGGAATGGTTACTTGCACATTAAAAGAGCCCCTTCCTAACCCAACCTACATGTCTACATGTAAAGGAGATTTCAGAGTCACTTGTCCACTTTGGATGACACTTGGAGAGTTCACTTGCTGATTTGTGGTGGACTGAAGCATCCAGTTTCAACGTTAGACATGCCTGTTTGGAACCTTTGCTGCATACATTGAAGCCACTCCCATCTTTGGAATGGTTACTTGCACATTAAAAGAGCCCCTTCCGGATGATGCCTTGGACACTTAAGGGATTTGATATCCACATTTGGAGGACAGGGTTGGGTGGTTTGCTTGCGTTGAAGAGCCTCTGGAGGCTGGATGCCATGCTTGGAGACACTTATGAAAAACCCCTACAATCTAGTATTTTAGATTAATTAATTCCACAAGAGGGCCTTTCACTTAGGAAATTAACTTTTAATTGTAAATGGAAGTTGAGTCTTTCTTCCTCTAAAAAGAGACACTTTTTCTCGTTTTCTCATGGTTGGCTAAGCGGAGAATCTCTTAGCAAGTCTGAAACTTCTGAAATTTTCTCTTGTTTCTTAATTTTGGCTATGGAGAAATAAGTTCAGTGACATCTTGCAGGGTTTTGTTGATGTTGATGACCTTCTTCTCTCAGATTAATATGAAGAAGGCCTTGTTGATGTGGATAGTCTTCTTTTCATGGATGAATATTAGAAGAACTTGAATACATGCATGGCGATTCGAGTAAGCAGTCTTTATTCATCTTGGTTATGTTTATGGATAATGAGTATTAAGTATTCACCAAAGTACTGTTGGCATTTTTATCTGTGTCCCTCTTGAACAAACCCTCCACCCAAATTCTTTTCAGATGACCCAAGTGGAGCTCACTCCCTTATTACACTCTTGAATAATGTAAGATTCCTAGCCCTATCCTCTGGGGCACATAGTGGGTCTGCCCTAGTCTTCGAAGCTAGATCTGCTCCAAGCCTCTTTAAAGCAATAAAATCGCACAGTTGCAATTTTTACAATGAGATGATTTTATTGTGAATAAAAATTGTCGATTTTTTGTCTGCCAAAAAAATCACAATGTTATTATAGAAATCGCAATAAAATTATGATACAACAAAAAAAAATAAAAACACCAAGCCAGTGTAAGTATTTTCCCTCATTTTGCAAACAAAACAAAAAAAAGGGTTTGCAGAGCAATGGAGGAGGAGACTAGTTTTGCTCCCTAATGGCATTGTCTACCTCTACTACAATCTCCAATTGTGTGTGAGGCACTTTACAAAACAGCTGACATGGATTCCATCTTACTGGGCAGGATTAACTATGGACACAACCGCTGCATGGAGGATTGAAACCGAGAAGCCTGCCATGAAATCAATCGCTGATTAGCTAGAGGAGGAGGTAGCTATGGCAGAGAGAGGTAGATGAGGAGTGGTGAATCTCCTAATACTAGCCCAGATTTATTTTCTCACAGCAATTATTTATTTGCAACAATTTATCTAATTAACCAAAATAAATTATGAATTGCCAATAAATAAAATCATTGGTATTTTAACTTCTAGAATTTATATGCAATAGAAGATAAAAATCAGGAAAGATCAATCACACATTGCAACAGACAAATACCCACAACAATTTTCCATCATTCATAAATATGGAAAATTAGGGTATTCGACCCACAAAGAATTACAAGGAAAAATACATTTATTGGAGCCTGTAACACTGCCCCCATTGGATGAGTTCGGCCTACTGAAAATCAACAACTGAAGGAACTCAACATGGAGAATTCGGCCCAGCAATTTGCCACCAAATCAACCTTACATCTTCCCTTCAAGTTGGCTCTACATCTTAAAAAATTCAGCCCTAGCAAACCGACCTCCCTCTCACTTCAGTAACTCAACCCTGCAATCTCCAGCTATCCGTCCACCTAGATACGCCCTCAAATCCTCTTGCACTCTTCGTCCTCTACACTTTAGTCTACTACACCACTCGCACTAAAAAAACTGTTTTCTCCTTGTGTCTCCTCTCTTGTGTCTTCACCTCTCTCTTAGGTTTCCTTTTATAATCTTCAATAAACCAAAATTGTTGATTTCTGGTAGCATCAAATGTGCTCTATGTCTCAAAATTTGCAGGGAGACTTAGACACGTGCATTCCCCAATACTGCCACCCTAAGATAGTTTTATTAGAATAATTAATTATTTTTAATGGGACCCTAAGTCTAAACTTAGGAAATTAAAATATTAATAAACTATGGATGAAACTTCTAGAAGAAGGCGGAGATCAAGTCAAAATGATCCTAGCCATTGATTAGATTCTAATCTGGGCCATTGATTGATCAACGGGAGGATTATAAGAGAAGGCTTGATGAGCACTTGGATAACACACCAAAGGCAGATACTCAGTTAACCAAGTAAGATCGTTTTTCTCATTGGTTCAAATTCGGCAAGAGAAAATCGAATCAGAGGGAGAGTTGCAAGTGAGAAAGGAAGAGAGGGCATCAGCATCTTTCGAGAGTGCAAGGCAACAAGACGTAGAGCAGGAACAGGGTGACATAGAAAGAGGCAGCACATAGGCAGATTGACGCAGAGCAGGAAGAGGGTGACACAGAAAGAGGCATTGCATAGGCAGATTGACGCAGAGCCTATGTGGGCAGCTAGACGCTGGGCCAGTGTGAGAAGTTTGACGCAGAGGGACGCAAAAGGATTCTGGGGAAGAGGAGTACTTTACCTGGATCAAAAATTTGTCAGGAAGCATCTGTAAAAATTTTCACTATTGTTTTGTTGGTTGTAATTTGTACATGAGAATTTGTTGAAGAATAATAAAGAAACCCTCATCTATTGCACCAGTTTTCCCACATCAGGTTTTTTCGAGGACGATTGTCCCAAAATAATTGTCATTGTGATTGTATTTGTGCCAGTATGTTTCCTTACATTTACTTTCTGCAGTATTTTAATTGTGAACATTGCAGTAGAATATATTTCAATATTTGCTATAAGAACACTGTCAATAACTTATTTCTGAGATAATAAGCAGAAGGAAGAAGCCAGAAGACCCGGCGTTGAAGGAAAGGAATTTGAAATCCCTGCAAGGGCAGTGGTTCGAATCTCCAAGGGGCTTGCGCAATTCAAAGCCAAGAGGATTAGATTTCGTGGGAAAACTCTCTCTGAGTGAGTCGACAAAGAGGTAAGCCTTTCCGATCGAAATTTGCAGTGGTAGAAAGAACAACACAATAGAAGATTCGGCAAGAGGGGTTGTCTCAGGCATAGTTTTAAAACTCCGACTCCGACTCCAACTCGGCCGAGGATCGACTCCGACTCTGACTCCGAAACGGTAATGACTCGGCCAGCTCGATTTCAATGACTCGGTCGTTGTAAAACAATACATTAAATATTTATTTTTTTATAAAAAACATAATTTTGAAGATTTTAAACATAATTTTCAAGATTTTCATTCATGTTTCCAAACACACAGCATTATAATATAGATGGAAGACAACATATGATCAAAGTAGGCTCATGAACCAATCCATTATATCAAAATGGTACCCAATGGCAATACATAGTCAACTGCCATACATGATCAAAGACTCAACAAAAAACACATAACCAAGGAGGCTAGAAAAGGCCTCTACAACAAAAGTAAACTGTGACCAGACTCCAGTACTAGTACTACAGCTACTGGCTAGTAGCTACTGCCAGAG